>JAOBRD020277335.1:10453-40351 GCA_027575215.2 Hydrozoanthus sils | reverse complement strand
CGAGTTGCATGGGAGGGGGGAGGGGGGGGGGGGTGGTCGGGGGAATCGTTATTCTGTTTACGCCTCACATGCACGCTACACCATACATTTAAACTCAAGCATGCAAGATCCTTTGGCATGATTTTTAATCTAAACTTATTTTCGAAAGATTAGAATTGAATTTCAACATTCATAACTTCTCAAAGATGATTTTCTACACTGAAATCATACACCATTGCTATTTGTTCTTGGTGCACCGTCAGCTTGTCAAAGAAACAATTAAATAATTACTTTGTTAAATCAACGTATCGCTGAACCGTATTAAAATAATATTTTCTTAGTTGTCTTAAAAGGTATTTTATTAATATGTCAACCGGTTGAAGGTGTTCATCTTTCAAGCATGTCTGAGTTAAAGAATACTTATAGAATATATGGTGATCAATATCAATATTGAAAATACATTGTATGGTGAACCGTTGGTGTTGAGAGAACAACTGTTTTGGTCTGAACTCTGAAGGAGAAAAGCACAGATATATTCTTTGCTAAATTTCACTTAGGGATCAATTTTGCGGAACACCTTGTAAATAATGGTAGCCTTTTTTGTTATGTTGAAGGGATCTGATGGATTTTCCATCGAACTCTCATAGTCCTTCAATAAACAGATCTTTATATTTAAGAAACAGTTCAAGACTGAACGCATGTGTAATTAATTGGTGTCTTCAACGTATCGCTGAACCGTATTAAAATAATATTTTCTTAGTTGTCTTAAAAGGTATTTTATTAATATGTCAACCGGTTGAAGGTGTTCATCTTTCAAGCATGTCTGAGTTAAAGAATACTTATAGAATATATGGTGATCAATATCAATATTGAAAATACATTGTATGGTGAACCGTTGGTGTTGAGAGAACAACTGTTTTGGTCTGAACTCTGAAGGAGAAAAGCACAGATATATTCTTTGCTAAATTTCACTTAGGGATCAATTTTGCGGAACACCTTGTAAATAATGGTAGCCTTTTTTGTTATGTTGAAGGGATCTGATGGATTTTCCATCGAACTCTCATAGTCCTTCAATAAACAGATCTTTATATTTAAGAAACAGTTCAAGACTGAACGCATGTGTAATTAATTGGTGTCTTCAAAATTGTAATTGTTATACCATGCGCGAGCGAAAAAGATATTTGAATCAGTAGTGGCGGAAACATAAATAAGCCTTTATGAAAATATCTCAAAAATATTTCAAATAGTTCAAATAACAACTCACACAGACAATCTCAGACAATAACCGACAGGTATACAATTAAGACCCCTTTCCCCCATCAATGATGCGTAACAAGATAAAAAAATAACAGAAATCAACGCAACATTGGAAGGGGGTGCGGGGATTTTTTCACAAGGGTGTCCAAGGATTTTTGTCTAAGATTATAGCTATATAGATATATGGTCTAGCTATAAAGTCTTTATAGCTAGACTATATATCTATATAGCTAGGCTATATAGCTACATAGCTAGAATATATAGCTAGACTGCTCAAGAAGCGAGGTCAGACCTTCAACCCGCGTTTAATAGACAGGAGGAATGTGCAGAGTTCCAGCTACGTCACCCATTTACAGCTTTGGTAGCTGGTATGATCGGCTCGGGAAAAACAGTTTGGCTACAAAAATTGCTTGAACATGCCATAGAAAAGATTAGTACACTACCTCGACGTATCATATGGTGTTACGTACAATGGCAGGCAGCCTACGAGCAGATGCAACACAGTCTACCTGGAATAGAGTTCGTAAAAGGCATTCCCACTGACCTAGAGGAAGATTGGTACCTAAACGAAACCACAAGTAACCTGACTGTTGTCGAAGATCAAATGGTGAAAACGTCTAGCGATGAAAGGGTCCTTAATCTATTCATCAAAGGATCTCATCATCGCAATCTTAGTGTTATTTTCTTGCTCCAAAACCAACCAAAATCAACTGCACGGTCAGCCTCAACAGTCGTTACCTCGTGCTGTTCAAGAACCCAAGAGATAAATTGCAGGCCATGACTCTTACAAAACAAATGTATCCATGAGGGACAGACACTTTTATGAGAAATACAAAGAAACTGTAAACCGCCCTTTTGGTTATTTACTTGTCGATTTTAAACCCAATACACCAAAGAGATGTCGATTGAGAACGAATGTGTTACCAAGTGACCCAGGGCCTAAACGACCACAAGGAATGTCAGGTGCTGAAGCAATTGCGGAGTTTTTGAGTAGAGAAAGTATAACACAACCTCCGGAGGTAAAGGAAATGAGTCGTTTGGACAAAGACATGGACCAAATTTTGGCCAAGTCTGATTTGCCAGCTGATACCAAGGCACAGATGTATGCATAAAAACTGCAGCGCTATCGTAATTTCCAACGCCAGATGACTACCCGCCAGCCTTTCACATGAAGAGTGGACCGCCGATCCAACCCCTGACTCTTCCTCAACAGCAGACGTCTTCCGTCCCAAATTTACGAGTTTGGAATACAAAGGAGATAATTTATGCAGACACCGCAGTTTATTCGTGAGTTTCGAATACAAAGGAGATAATTAAATACACCACATTTTATTCATGAGTTATGACGTCATCCCAGAGATAATTTATGCCGACTCATCCACAGCTCCTCAAAAATACGGGTAATTCGTTGCATACTATTTTACTCGCGCGTGTTTCTAGACAAAAAAAATAGAACACGCTATGACGTAGCAGAACACGTGAAAACTTTAATACCAACACTATCGAGAACTATGCACTTGCAATAATCAAATTTTGATTAACATTAACAATTATAGAGATTTATTCCTTATTACTGCCGAGATTGGCTAGGTAAAAGTGATGAACTGTAAGGAGGAAGCTTTTGTTTATCAAGAGAGACACTTAGCCTAAAGGTGATCCCGTCTTCGAAAAAAAAATTTCCAGCAAAACAAGGTTGTCTATAAAAATTTTTAAAATATAAATGTATCTGGTCAAAAAGATGTTTTATGCTAATAAAATGAGAATTTTTCCCCTGCCGTTCTTTAACCTTGTTTGGCCAGTCTTTTATTCATTTTTCTGCAGTTTATACCATATGGGTTCTTAGTGCCCATGCAGGTTAGTGATAAACTTCGGTAAACAAAATATATTTTAGTTGTTATGGTGACAAATCCTGGACTGATTAGCTTTTGAACAACTTGGCCCCTTCTGCCTAACAAAAACAACAGCAATACCAGAACATAAATACTACTATAATATCTTCCAATGAAAGAACTATTACCAAATCGCAGTTAACACAGGAGATCATTTCAGCAGTTTTATTTTGCAAAAAGGTAACACTAATGACACTATGGTGCGGGCTTGCTTTTGAACAGATTTTATTTAAAAGTATCTCTCAGGGCGATCAGACTTGTCAGACGGGTTTGAACTCGTTGTAATCAGCAAACGTTTTGAGATAATAGTATTGTCTATTGGATAATTCTCACCCACCAGCTAATTTTCGGACCTTTGTTCTCAGTTGTCAGCTAAAATCTTCTCGAATTTCTTATATGTGACCTGACCAAGATCTTTTGCAAACGACAAGCGTGCGACCTTTGGTAAACGTACTCTCAAATAAAGGACGACTCAATATTCGTTTTCCTTTTAGTTATCTAGTTAATTAGTTAGTTTTTGCAAGAAAATAATCGAGTAAGTTTACATTTTTAGTTGTTGATAGTTTGATTAAATTTCGGGTGTTTAAACCAAAACTCACAATTTTCCTTCCTTCCCAGTTCTTCCCGGCGTGTTCTCGCCGTTGTTTAAGAAGTTGTTAACTCGTGAGATTTCTAAATTTAACTATCGAGATGACTGAAGTGAATACTTGGAATTCAGTAACGCCTCAACTGAGACTTAAAAACCTTTTCGTTTTTCAAAATTATTTGTTGTTTTTTTGTAAGATTATAGCGCATTATCATGCAGTTACATTAAGAGATGAGTCACCTCGTAGCTTAATAAAATACTGCAACTTGTACTAGCAAACGACTGCCTTTGTAGAATATTGGTGGGTTTGTCGGATTACCTTTCTGGATTATTCTTAAGTACTGACCTTAAATAAGATTTCGTACAACATCGACCAAGAGTTTCTGGAGTTAATTATTATCAACACCATCACAGTGTAGTACCTAGTATTAGAGGATTTTTTTCTTTCAGTTTTATAATGCAAAGAGACTGAATTACTATGAGGTTCCAAGTTTTACAGGGTTTGATTGAATAAGTTAAACTCAACATTACACTCGATGTATTGGTATATCAGAACTTACAAAAGTTGAACTATATCAATATTTTTAAACCTGTTTAAATTTTTTTACCTTTTTTGCGTATCCATGTTTTTATATTTACTTCTTTACTCCGTATCCATGTTTTTATCTTTACTCCTGTACGTCAAACTCATTCCTATAACACGAGACTTGCTAAAAAGTAATCTTTTTCATTGCCTAAAACTAGAACTAACTTTTGGATATTTAACTTACGTTTCCAAGGAGCAAAAATATGGAATTTCCTTGATGAAAAAACGAAACACTATAACTTAGGACAGTTCAAGAAAAACCTCAAACATAGCATGATTAATTCATATTAGAGCTTTATTTTCTCTCAAGATTGTTTATTGCGCTACAAAATTTTTTTTTGTTTCTTTTAGTTTTCGTTAAAATAAAAAAAAATTTATGATGTAAAAATACTTTCGGTTCCCCCTTTCGCTAGCCCTATGGTCATTTGGGGGAACCTGCTCCCCAGAAAAAAATTAAAATGTGTAAATATGTAATACTGTAAAAAACTAAAATGCGTAAACGTGTAAATTGCAAAACAAGAAAAAAAGGTACAAATGTAATACAAATATAAAAGGGGCAAAATAAAATACTCTATAGAACGTAGAGATCTTTGTCCGATTCCTACTTAAACACAAGAAAAAGTGTCTGTGAACGCCCTTTGACTTTATGTACCGCGTTCCTCGAATTCCGAACTTATTTGTTTGTGGTGATATAACTTTCGGCATTCTGGGCATATCAGTATCATGTTCGGTCAAAGTCAAGCGCAATATTTTGCGGTTGTAATAAGGAGATATTACTTTTTTTTCAACTGAGCGCAGATCAGAAGGAGCTTACAAAAAGGAAAAAGGGCCAAAATGCACTGGTTCAAATACAGCTAATTTTCAAACGAGCCAATCGGGAGTAAACCCTGGCTATTCGCATGTTAATCATTGATAACAAACATAAAAGTCGGAAAAAAACTTTAAGTATTTTATTCAACAGCCACTATACGTTCTTCTAAAATCGCTTTAGCTTCGTTTATTCGAGTACTTTTGTTACCCGTTCGCATTTGTTTGATTGAACTCTAGTTCCGGTGTAATATTGGATTGCAGAGACTTTTGCCTACTTTCGTTTGGAAAGGGAGTGTCATTATTTATGTATGCATGCAGTACTGATAGTTTAAGCTCGATAGTGCTTGCCACCACTCCAATTTTACCTAATTCTGATAAGTTTGTTAATTCCTAAACTGTTAGCGATGATTCCGTGATTGAGCGCCATCAATTATTTATATTAACTGTTTACATCGAATGAATAGTAATTTGACATGATCTGTGGTCAGATTCAAAGCCCCCTTTTAGCACGAAAATCCAAATTGATTAAGGTACATTGCATTTTCTTGAGGAAATTTTATAGATGTGACATCACTGCGGCAGAGCTTAGAATTTGGCAGCGTTTCCAGTAGCTTTGCTGCTTAAATAAAGGAATGGGATTTGACGAGTGCACGTGTTACGCTCGGCGCATGCCTAGGCGACTATTATTACAGTGTTTGAGAACAAGGAGCGACAACAAACGTTTGCAAATGGACCCAGTGGTTTGATAGGACTTTGTCGAAAGTGACGACGTTTTCTTCATCAGCCAGTTTCGTCTCCGTAAGTCAAAGGCTTGTCTCCAGACAGCACCTTCATCTTCTTTTTCTAACATTTCAGGTAATTTGTTTTAACATATTTTGCGGTCATAAACTACGATCGCTTCACACTTGTTAGAACGGAACTTGCTTCTCTTGTTCAGTTTCATTCGTCCATGGCAAACCTTGAGTAGTTTTCATTTTTTGCATTCCTCACTGCCGTACTAAGCCAAACTTTCCCTTCAAATCCGACTAAACAACTTTGCTTGGCTCCCAACATTACTTTGGTGGCCCTACAAGTTGCGTGCGCAAACCGCGTTGACAACTTTGTTCTATTATACAGTTCTTATTACGTTCAGGTGAACAACTTATGCATGAATCGCCGTTTCACACTCGCAGATTAATTTATTAGGTGTATTCACTAGCACTGTGACTCATTGTTTAGCTTTAAAGCATACTTTCCTGATTCACTACGGTAATTCAAGGTATAATGACAGAGGGAGTGAAAGAGTCGATTGCCGCTCTAGGTCAGGGGTTCGGTTCTTGTAGGTAGGTAAGGCTTGTGATCGTTTCCTGTTTCTGGAAGATGAACACATCAATTTGTTATTTTACCGCACACAACGTTCTGATTTACTCTCGTAAACACTGTATTACTGTTTGTCGGAACACTTTGCTAAGTAATACAGTTAGATATCGATCAGCTTTTTATTGATTATGTGGCTGAAATCTAAAAATTTACATTTGTGGCGTCGTGTATTGAAACTGTTCTGTCGCAGTTGTTTATTCACCCTTCATTGATCAATGATGTTAAGTGAACATTGTTCTGTTCGTAGCGTGACTTCTACATCTCTACTCCAGTGGCAAGGTTCATACGGAGAAAACCGTTCCATTTCAAAACTTAATCAAATATCATCTTACTGTAGATTCTTTTTCTTGTCCTTTGATATTATTTGGCAGATAATGCAAGGTTCTTTTGAATCTGAAGGTCTTGTTTGTGCCTGCGGGACCGTTTCGTGTCGGACAAATATGATTAGAATTCGTTGACACGCTATACATCGCGCGCAATGTGTTCGTATCAGTAAGGTGAAATCACACATGTAGTTTAAACTATAAAGGTTGTTCTCGAACGGGCATTTCTTTATATGAGTAGGGTTTTATGGAAAGCCACCGTGTTGACTGTTATCGATTGGACCTAACTCGTCTCGGCGTTTTATTTATTGTAAGTTGCATGTTATCGGCAAATTTTTGCTCCATTCTGCATTTGCGTGCCTTTTGTATAACAGAATAAGAGCCGTTAAAATCAAGACGATCCATTGAAAAATTTCGAGTGGCTTACTTAGAATACTTTTTAGGTGCGGTTATAAAGATCAAGGCTCTTGCTTTTGACGGAACACGTGGACTAATCATGATGCTAGTCTGAACTATTAAGTACTTGTTTTTTTTTGCTCTAGAAAGGTGTTACAAAAAAGTATCGTCTTTGGGAGAGCGTGATTTGTTTGTTTTTTGGTTTTTTTAAAGACTAACGTTCTTAATGATCATGCACGACTCTTGAGAGTAATGCTTCACAACGATTTTAGTTTCAAGCTCCTCCAGTCGACAACGTCGTGGTTTGCTTGTAAGTTCGGTGTACGATGTTAGTTTCAATTTGTTATCAGGCAGTTCACTCTTTCATCTTGTAGTCAGGCGATTTTCTACAGAAACGAATACAGTTTCAGCTACATTTATTGTTCCTAAACCAGTGTTCTTGAGCAGTGGTTTTGATAATAGTGAAAAAGTGATAAATGATGATGTGCATGGGTTATTGCATCGATGAACAGTGAAATCGGCTTGGCTAAAGCTTTATAGTATTGTAGCGTGTACAGTACTTACTATAAATTAACAAGATTGCAATCGTAACCACGCAATAATTTATGTTGTGTGCAGTAGTTGACCATAGCTTATGTAGCTTATTACCAAACGCATGTTTTGTAAAGACTACAACAGCAAGTTACAAGCTACAATAATGGAAAACTTAATCTTAATCAAATACACCTGTAGGGAGATAACGAGTAGTAAACATCTCCTGACCTATACTAATCTTAGCCCTGACATGATTTAGAAAGTGTCTGGCGTTGTAACTGTTAAAAAGACTCTTACGTTTTAACTCTGTTTTGCGTTTCGTAAACTTCAAGTACCAATTTACCATGACAGTTACGTTTGAGCTGTAATCAAGTTTAGGACGGAATACAGGAAATTGTAAACGAAAAATAATTCACTACGAAGTTCAGTTTTCAGTATCAGAGTGAGGAGAGAATGAGAGGGGCCCTAGGAAATTGCCTAGACTAATGATGATAGTAAAAGTATCAACTCTAATGTATTGACGTCAACATGCTCTTATTGTAGTCGTTTTAGCCATAGTCAGTCATAGTATGTTTAGCATACGATAATTATTCAACAACTTTAGACTTGTGTCGTACTATAACTAACATAGACTGTTTTGATATAAAGCTTAGGAGTTAAGAATGTAATGGACAAATATTAGTTGAAACATGAAGCAAAGCAAGGTCGTCCTTTAAAACATTTAATGCTCAATTTTCTATATTTTTCAAGACATCACTTTTTTCGACGATATTCAGTTGACGCAGCGCGTTTTCTAAATGCAACAGAGGCAATAATCCGACGAACATTAGGATGCCCTTGCCTTCAGAAAACGTTATTAAAATTTGTCTATTAATGCTATGTATGGATTTCCTTTTTCAGTTAAAGCGCAGATAACCAATCGAGTGACCTGCTTTTCGGGTTGCTTCCTTGTAAGGTGTGTTGTGCATGATTCTTCATAATCACGATTATATGTTTTCGGTTTGGGTTTTTTTTAGTTTTTGTAAACATATATACGTTTTACTGGATGATATGCCGAAAAAACCTTGGTCCTTGGACCTAAGTCAACGCTAATGTTTGTTAAAGGGTGTGCATACGACTCTTGCAACTTTGTTATTGGCACGAACTTTGACTTGTTGCCAAACTAACACTCGTTGTCTTTAACGATCGTTCGTCAATTCTTCGTCGTTTGCAACTTCTTCTAGTCCATCGGCAAAGCCTGCTCTGTTAAGCACTGAATTACTCTGTTCGTTACTAACAGACTTGTTAGATATTCTGCACTGTATCGGCTTTGCGTTAAATTTTTTGTAACATTAGAGCCATCTATTTTTCCCAGGTTACAAACTGGCTTTGCTCTCTTGCTAAAGACGTTTCGTTTATTTCCTAGTTTTCATATAGTAGAAAAAAACTTTCTACGGAATGAAAACTTTAATAAAAGTATATATGAGATCTGTGGGTATCACTCCAAGACTGATAACGCACCAACAGATCTTTTGACTTTTTCGTTCGTTTCTAAGCGTCGCCTGCGGAAGCGTCTTTTAAGCTCAGTCTTAGTGCTACAAGATCCACTCTCTTCAGTTGAAGCTGTTGGCTGCGATTCTTTCTTGGTGAGTTGATTTTTATTTCACGCTGATGCATCCTAATTCAAAACTAAAGATAATCAACTTAAAAAGAAAATCAAGAGCGTCTACTCTGATCAGAGATTTATAACTATTAACTTTCTCTTTTTAATCATAAGGAGAGATATCGACCGACCCATTTCAGCAAACTAAAAATCTAAAATTGCTCACAACAACGAACAACTTAATCTGTCGTCGTGCAAATTATCAAAGGACTTTAAGTTTCATAAAACTGTATCCTTTCAGCATGCAGTGTTAAGTTTGCAAGGCAATGTAGAAAACAACAGCCTACTTTTAAAGGTATATGCAAGAAAATAAATCGTAGAACTAGGAAACAGTTCTGTAATTGTTGCCTTTTTACTTGCGGGTTCATGATCAGTTTGGTGTCAGCAAAGCTGTTATAAGTATAAAGCGAAATTATTTTTAATAAGAGTATGTATAAGAATACGCCAAACCGTTTAGCTAGTTCGTTTAGTGGATTTAACGAGTATTTGAAAGATACCAAAACATTGATGGACAATGAAAGGCAAAACACTTCGATAAAACTGCGCGCGTGCCTTGATATTGAAATAGAGACAAACTTACTTGAATACCACAAATGTTATCCAAATTTTTGATTTGTTCAAGTCCAACCATTTTAAAATAAGAGATCTTTATCCAGAAAAGCTGATTTTTTACTCTCTCTTATAACTCAAAATGGTGAATCCTGATTGGTATGTTCACAAACTGTCGTGAATGACGTCGAGCTAACTTTGTGTTTGCAACCTGCCAATTAACAGCATAATTGTTACCTTACTTCGCTTCCCTTTGCAGTTTTGAGCACAACACAATACAATACAATAATGTCAAACAATACATTAAGTAAATAAAAAAAAACTCGATTGGTTTTTTAAACAGAGTAGAGGGAACCGTTTCGACAGTTTTTATCCGTATAGAAACTAAAAGATGGGTTTTAAATCTACTCGAATGTTTTAATTAAGATAAAGAGCCGTCACTTTCTGATCGTACTACTACTATAGTCTCCTATACTTGTGCCGTCAGTGATTCGTAACTTATTTTTAAGGCTCGCTGGAGAATTTCCTAACTGAAGTCAAGCTGCTAAATGCGTGTTAAGATCTTTCTTACAGTTTTCCTTACAGTTGTCCTGCATTTGGTAAAAACGTTCAGGCCAATCGCCATATTCTGGCGAACAGAAGGGTTGATATAAGTATTAAACAGTCTCGTGTAATGGTCATTTCTTCTTTAAAAAAATTTACATCGGACAAGCGAAGGCACCGTCAATTTATTTTGTGCTGCAGATTTATTTTGTTTTAAAGCTTTTATACGAAGGTAGGGGAGGTAGCTGTTTTTTTATGGACCTTATCCGTTTTGTATTGGTCAGTGCTGGTCATTCCTATCATTCGACTAACGAAGGCAGCAGACGACGATTTGCGGTTCGAAGTTCGCTCTCTCGTTTTTATTGAATTCAAAAAGTTTCTTTCCTTATGACCGCACTGATCCTCCTAGTAGTTTCTGATAGTCTGTGTAGTATTTTACATGTTCCCAGTTGTTCCCGATTATTTTCTGAAGTGTTCCATACCGTCTCCGCTGTCATTCAGTCAGTTTTAGAAACGACTCAAAAAGTGTTCGTATCAGCATCTTTAAAACATCAGAACGTTACTACAAGGTTGTGTCGGGGATGATCACAGGGTCTCGAGGAAAAACGGGATAATGGATCTAGCTCCACTTTAATTCAGGTTAATTATCTCAAGTCGACGTTGTGGCTCTTTGACAGAACACCTTGTGCCATAGTCTTCCATACACAAACACATTTTATTATCGACTTTTTCATGGGTCACCCACGAAAATGAAAATGAACTTGATTTGTTCCTTAAGTGCTTCATGTAGCAGCAGCGAAGTATGGAATTAAAAAATGAAAACAAGTTGATATTGTATTTTGAATTTTAACTTTTAACCTTGTTTAATCTTTGATCTAGTGTTTGAATCACATGCATTTATGGAGTAGACTCACTGTAACAATGTTGTGGTCGATTTGTTCTCATTAAACAACAACAACAACAACAAAACCCATACGGCAACGCAATCGTAATGGTTCGAAAGAACTTTTTGTGAAGTAAGCGTTATAAAGTATTGTAAGTGAGCTACTTGATTTTTTATTTACCTGACGAGTAACTAGCCAGCTGTACTGTTTGCTTGTTACAGCTCAAAGATTGTATTCAGGCACAAGGGAATACAGAAAACTCTTTTCCCCGTTTTTAAAAAAATCGGGCAATTCAGCAATTATCGAGCCCGAAGTAAAACATCGGCTCATGTAAATCGTTTTTCTTAACTACGGTTTGGTCGTTGCTTTAAGTGTCACTGTATTCCTTGATTACCGCTTGACCTCTTATTGTCGTCATCTTCCGTTTCCTTTTTTTAATTTCGTGGAAACAAAACCTTGTGCTGATTATAAGGACTTGATATTCAAATTAGAGCGCTCGGCATGTCGTGAAGGAATAAAAACATTGCATTATCTAACTGAAAGGGAACATGTAAACAAAGCAATGCGACGCAGTGATTGGTTTGAAATGTGTCAACAAGAGTGGTGTTGACAGATGACAGGAATGAAACAATAGCTAGTTACTTGCCGCTCTATGTTTTTGTGATTCAAAGCATACCACAAATAGCATTTTCTTCTTTCGTTCTCCCATGCCAGTATGATGTTTGTTAATAAGTATATAGAAATCGATCTGACATTGGGCTCATGTTTTGACGAGTGTCCCTGATTTCGAGTTAAAGACAACTTAGTTTCGTGAACTCATTTCCCGCCAGCTATGTTATTGGTTTACATGTGTCACATGACCTGTCAAGAGGAATAAGTGGAATTAGTTTAGGCCCCAGCAAGCTCACGGAATGAGTGGGATTGCGTGTTTTCGTTCGCCGAGTTCGACCGAGCTTTGGCAGAAAGTGCTAAAGGAACTTTTGTGGCGGGAAAACGAAACCGGATGGTGTGACGATCGCGTGAAACAAACAACTGTTTGTTACTTTTTAAAAGCTTTACAAGGTAAAGATCGTAGTTAGTTAGTGTTCTTACAAAACAGATAATATCGGATGTTTATGAAAGGACCGAAGCGTTGGATGTTGACTTGAGGTTACGTCCCTTCTTCGAAACGCGATCGAAGTTGCAGTCAAAGCCACGTGTGATTTGTTTACGTTCGGTCGCAGCTTTACTTTAGCTTGTTATCACTACAAAATCCCATTTGTCCTAACGTTTGAAACTTAAAATAAATGACTTGTCTTGTTCAGTTAACATAGAACTCTTTTGCACTCGATTTAGCATTTGTCTATAGTCCTTAGTTTTGATGCACTTCGCGGCGATACTACGAAGGTGGCTCAGAGCTGCACGGGCATCAAGCAGTGAAACGACAGAGGGCATCAAGGTTTGGCGGGATATTTTGTCTGTCTGGGTACCTTTATTCAGGGTTCAAATTGACAAATACTATTCATGTACGTTTACAGGTTTGTGCACAGCTAGTGGTATGAAGAGAGAAGCGGCTCTAAAATACTTGTAAAGGTTTCCGTAGAATGAACGATCCTTTAAATCGAACACGAGAAAACGCAATGACGACCGATCGCATTGAGGACTCGGATTCGCAGAACTCCCGAACAGTTTCTACCCCTGATCCCACAACACACTCAAGTAGTACTTCAGATGGGGAAAGAGGAACAGCGGAGCGCGACTCCGTAGTTGACGGCGGAGATAATAAGAAAAGGAATGGCTTGGACAAAGGAGAAGAAAAGAAGGTAAAATTTTCTATTCTTCAGCGATTTGATTTGATGCTTTGCCTTGAGCTGAGATCGAAGGTTACCTAAAGGTTCATATTTTCGAGATCTTGGGTTAGTAAATGTTTGTATCTGTTTTCTTTTCTCACCAACCTTCCGTAAATCCTTGAGCGACGAGGGTGCCTTTTGTATAAATGTTGTCGTTCAAAATAAACTCATGAATAATGAAATCTTGTGGTTGTGTAAGGTAAGCCTCTGCGCGGAGAACGAATGGTATTTTTGCTTAAATTCTTTAAATTCTGTGGTATCCGTCGCTTTTTTCGATTGACTTGCGAGAAAATCCGTAACACGGACTGAACATTTGTCGGGTATACGGAGGACGCTGCCGATGGGTACAAAGCTTGATTTTCGGTTAGCATGTTATTGTTTCGCTGCTTCTGTTCTTCAAGATCGAAGGAAGTTGCAGATCCCCGGAAAATCATCAGTTACTTTATTTTCGTCATATATCCCGAACTTACTCAGCTAATATTGCTTTGGTTTTGTTTGTGTGTCACTAAAATCTTATAAATCCTGCCTCTCTAACAGGCGTGATCTGTACCTGAATATAATGTTGTTAATGGCGACTTGAAACACTCACGCGACAGTGCACAGCATAGATTCGTTGCTTCAGGCCATTCGTAGAGATGCAAATTAATCATTTGCACAAAACTCACTACCATTAGTATTTTGTTGACTTCCTTTTTGTAGAACATGTTATTTTGATACATTACCCAAAGTTTGCAGTTCTCAAAATCGGACAGCTGATAAATATGAACATCTTGAAGCTTGTTGTACGGAGTGAAGTTCGAAAAATATAATACACTAACGTTGAACTAATTTACGACGCTAGTGTTTCAGAGTCAAAACGTGGATTTGGCATTTTATTTCACTCAAAGTTTGATTTTAGTCCCTATTTTTGTACATATTTATCAATGCCCGTAACGCCTGATTAAAGCTAGCGTTTTTTAATATTGGTGCTAATTTGGGAAAAATAATATGAGAAATAATAATATTCTGGGGAAGTTAAGGTTGGAATCCGGTTTCATACGTCGCTACCGTGGTCTTGTGATTTTAAATAACCTTCTGTCGACCGACTACAAGCGTGACTAATGTTTAATACGATGGGTATGAATTAAGTGATTTTGATGTTGTTGATACTAACGAAATAGACCGCGTTGTATTCTTGGCATGCGTTCCAACCATTTACAAACAATCGGGTTAGTTAAGTCAATTTTAACCATTTAAAAATGACTATACGACAAATTGTCAATAAATTATAGGGAACTGATTTAAGCAAGTGTGACGTTTTTTCGAGGGCTGTATTAATTGGCGTATTTGCTCTCCAGTTTAAAATTTGGTTTCCAATAATTATTTTAGACAATTTTCTATTTGATTTTATTTACTGGTTGAGTTTAAAGGATTTGTCATCAGAATTTTAATATTTTAATAAATGCTGCCCATAATTATTAAATATTATGTTTTCAGAAGTTCAGGTACTCATAGGTCATAAGTATACTTACATATCTATGTGCTTTATATGTGTGAAATGGTCAGAAGGTTCCAACATTCATGCCTGTCTCTTCTCCAGCTTCAGCAAAGGGAACAGCAGAAACAGCAGGGTAAAAAGAAGCAACAGGGTGGTTCTAACAGCCCAAGACAGGTAAATGGTGCTCTGTTTTTGGCCATCTGAAAAGAAAGAGGTGTTAAAGGAAAAGTAAAAGAGAGAAACAGTTGTTATAGTATTAGTTAGCATCGCCTCTCAATTGCTTCCTTGTTTCAGCTGAGTCAATTATAGGGCTGCAGGTATGTTGCCAATAGCTAATTATTGGTTGAATAGTAACAAGTACCTGCATGAAGGAAAAATGTAACTTATTTATACACCTAGACATAATAAGTTAAGAGGCTAAAGGCAATTTCTTAAAAAATAATATTTGTTCTTCTAGTTTTGGCCCAAAACCCAGATTGCAGTTTCAGCAAAATGCTTTAAACATATATTGTTTCTGCATTTTTCTTTTGGTGATTGAATATTGTGGCAATTCCATTAAGATATTATGCATCTGTTTTGCAGAAGAAACAATCATTCGTTAGTATTAAGAAAAATATGGCTGCATGGGGATAAAAATATTTTCTTTGAGTGCTGAAAGTATCATGAGTGAGCAAGAAGAAAGAGTCATAGATACTTTCAGCACAAGCAGATAAAACTTGTATGCCCAATTAAGTGGCCATGTAATGTTCTGTTTATTTTATATTTAGATTAATCATTATACATAAAACACAACTTTCTAAACAAACCGGTTGTGCACCTGAGCTGGAAGCTCTCTTGTAATTGGCTAATCATGTTAATAACCTTGGTGACACCAATATCCTCCCTTGTGAAAGATAAAAATAGTATCTTCACTGCATTCAATGAAGATATGATTTTTTAGTAAAAGGAAATTAAAAGTCCTTGTATTTCATCAGTATCCATATAATAGATTTATATAAACTTAGTGCTATGTAGGTTTTTGTTTTATTTAGAATGATTATTTAGGCATAGTTCACTGAAATATTGGCAGTGGTTTTAATTGTCAATTTATTGATAGTAATCATGAACTTTATTACAAGCATTTAGTATTGAAATAGATATATTCTTGTTAATGTTTTTGTTTATAATCAATTTTTTTTTATTCTGTCATATTACAGCAGAAAGAGAGCCATTATGATAAGCGTTCAGGTCGTGGTAGACAACATAGTCCAGTCACCACCTGGCAAGCTGCCTATCCCCAGTGGCCATTTGGGTTCAGAGCACCACGTTTTCAAGCAACAGCACCTTTGTATACAGGATATCCTGCTGTAAGTCCATCCATTGCTGTTTTGTTTCTATAAACTATTCAATGTTAAAGGTAACTACAAGTTAGATTTTGATTCTATAAACTATTAAAGTGTCGAGGTAACTGCATGTTGCTCTATTGATTCTATAAACTATTCAACTGCTAAAACTAACTATAATTTAACAAATTGTTATTCTGATTCTCAAACTAGTAAAATGCTAAGATAACTCAAGTTCTATGAAAGCTGATATTTGGTTAAATTAATGTATTGGTTTTTAAGATAGAAGTCCCTATCAATTGAATGTTCAGAAGACTGATCTGTAGACAATAATTTGTTTGTAAATTCTCATCTATTTCAGGGCTATGGAATACCAAATAATGCAGTAACAACTAACTCGAGATCACGTGCAGATAGCCAAAGAGATGATGACGGAGAAGAAAAACTAAGCAAAACCAATCTTTATATTAGAGGTCTTAAACACTCTACTACAGATGAAGATTTAGTTACGTTATGCAATAGGTATGTGATTGTAAGTTTGTATAACCCTTTACCTCTGATATTTGTATTTCAATCATTTTATTGAAAATTTGTTGTTGTTGTAGGTTTGGTAACATAATATCAACAAAAGCAATTTTAGACAAGGACACTAATTTATGTAAAGGTAAGGTGCTGTAAGTGTACTGGCTATGGGGGAATTTCAGTCTTAATGTTATTGATGAGTCAATTAACTGATAGTTGATTGGTGGTTTGAGACAATAGGTTTTTGAAAATTGAAAAGGTTTGTTTATAAACATTACATTAGCTAAAATTTGCTTATATAGATATGGTGCAGATATATTATGGCTTGTAGCAGTGGTTTATATTAATTATTGTTATTTAAGTTACGCCTAAAATTAATATCAATTTATAAAATACATAACCTTCCTTCCACTCGAGCTCATTCTTCGCAGTTTAGGATCTCAATCTAGTTGAAAAAAATTTTTTTAAGATAGCTGAATACATACATTTGACCAAAATACAACAAAAGCTGCAGCTTAAAAATTTTAGAAGGGGTCCAGAATAATATTAATAATATTTTAATTGCCTCAGATTTAGAAGTTATAAGGGTTTATTTGGGTTCCATCTTTTCCTGGGATAATCTTAATGTACTAAAATAAGGTCCCTCAAACTTTTTATTGAGTTTGTATTGAATACTTGAATCAACATTTTGCAGTTCTTGGATGGTATTTTGTATAACTAGTACTTGGCTTACTTATGTATTTCTGGTTATTAAACTTAATTTGATTAGGTTATGGATTTGTGGATTTTGATAGTCCAACAGCAGCTAGGAAGGCAGTTTCTGCTTTGAATGACATTGGCATTCAGGCACAGATGGCAAAAGTAAGTATACTTGATTGTAACTTTTGTCCTCCACACTTTTTTCCCCATTTTGTTAATGTTGTGATGTTGTCATGATCAGCTTATAATCTTATATAAACCTTTTTTTTGACCTTTTATTCTCTTGTAAGGAGTTTAGTTTTTGTTGTTTAATATTTTTTACTGTTAAATTCTAAACTAGCCAAGTATTAAATCAGATTTCTGTGAAGTTAGTCATGAATAAGTGCTTTTGACCTTAAATTTAGTAAAAATTCAACAGCTTACAGATATAACATTTGGTATCAAAGTTAATTTGTTTTTTTTTCATTTGAAATTCTTTGAACTGTCTGTTTTGTACTGATTTTTACCCTTTTATTATTCATTTTCTAACATTTACTAGATATTTTCAACTTATCCACAGCAACAAGAACAAGATCCAACAAATCTTTATTTCTTGAATCTGCCAAAAACTTATGATGAGAAGGTAAGAGCAGACCACAATGTTGCTGATTGTGGCTACATTGGCCATTTTTTAAATATTTAAAAAAGATGCTTGGGAAAGTTTTAATGTTCTCTTTCAATACTAAATTATACTGTGATGCTTTTACTTTGAGCAATTCTTTCTTTTCTTCATTAGTTCACCTTCATTTATGATGCATGTATGCATGCATGGTTTTGCCACAGTTAAATTGCATTAGTATTCCCAGTTTTGTTTCTAAACACCTGCCATTTTGTTTGCTACAGTTGTTGGAACAAATGCTTTCTAAATTTGGAAAAGTAATATCAACACGGATCTTAAGAGACAACCTCAACAACAGCAAGGGAGTTGGATTTGCAAGGTATTTTAAAAGTATTGTTTACATATTAGTATCTGATGTCATTGAATCATTAATTAGTTTATTTTAATTTTTAAAGTGCTAACTGCTTTTAAATCTGTTTTTAAATTTAGAATGGAAAGCACTGAAATATGTGAGCAGGTCATTAGTTTTTACAAGAAGTCAAAACTACCAGGTAAACAAAAAAGTGTATGCTAAAACATACCATGAAAAGTTTGTCGCAAGAAAAAACTGATTTATATTGAACTTCTGTTATCATGCAGTTATATTTGTCTGTGTAAGAATTAATTAACTTGAAGCTATATTTATTGCATTATAAAAATAACAGCTTAGTAATGAACTCTTTGAAGATTAGCATAAATATAGGTTAGCATGTCACAAACAATAATCAGGAGTCATTTTTTCTCCCCTTTCTCGAATTGTACTTTTTATTTATGATTTGCTCATTCAATATAGATATCTTTTTTGAAGCTCAAAATAACTGAACTGTCAAATTGTGATTTTGCTTTGTTTTGATGAAATCTTGTGATGTATTGCAAAAATAACATTGGCAAGTTGAAAGCTAAAATGAAAATGATAATGAACTTGACTGTTCCACACATACTTTTGATAGTAATGGTAGCTTAGACGATTTAATGAAAACTAATTATGAATTGAAGTTGATGTGCAGACTTTGCTGGTTTTGATAATTATACAATAATTTGCTTATAAAAATGTCAATCGTACATGTTGTACAAAAAGTTTCTCTGATTTTTGCATAGTAACCCCATATTTGGAGCATGTTTTACTGTGTGTGGTATTCTTTTAATACTCTGTGGTGGATGTTGTGCATAGGTGCTGATGAAGAGTTGGTTGTAAAATTTGCTGATGGTGGACCTAAGAAGAGACAGCAGCAACAAACCCAAAGTTTGTTTTTCAAGATTTTTAAGATACTGTTGATATATTTACTATGTTTAACATTTTATATCTTAATTCTGCTGTTGACTGTTGTACATTGTGTTGAATATAAGTGTTGTATTTTTGCATAAGGTGACCAGAACTGGACAAGAAATAGACAAGAAGTGAGTTTCTCTTTTGAGGTAGTTTTTGATGTTTCCAGTTTGCGAGAGAATGATAGAAATATGTTTTCTTAAATATATATATTAGTCCCTAAATTTTATCATGAGGTCTAAAAGGGCAGGACACAACTTTGAAACTGCATCTTGTTTTAAGTGTGACCAAAAATCAAGTGCTGATGACCACATATTTTCATTTAGGCATGACTCTAATGATATGAATTACTGAAGATGGAGATTCTTAGTTTTCATAGCTGATATGATGTCCACTGCAAACCATGTGTTTATGTTTGGTTCTCAGAACTAAATATTGTTACCAAAGTAGTGCAATTGAATAAAGTTAAAGCTATATATACTTGATTGAAATAAATAGTGAATTTTTTGTGTTTAACAATCAACTAGTAAGTATAATTGGGTTGAAACTTGGCCTCAAAGTGGGTTTGTTTATACAGGTTTTAAACAATAGCTGAAGCAGTAATTGGTTTTACTTTCATTGCATCATTGGTCATTAAATTATGTACTACATACTATACCATTTGGCATTGGAAAAGTTTTGTTTGAAGCATTTTCTAAAAAAATTGTTAAATGCATTACTGTCCAGAAATGTCAAATATTAACTCAACATGTTATTTTACCAGAATGTTTCTGTCTTGGGCTATACTGATGCTGCAGTTGTACAAAATGGGTAAGTCTTAATTATACACAACTCTTCTTGCATGACTTAGTTTTCAAAAACCCAAATTTGCAATGTGCAATGTAAAGTTATTGTATTATAACTAAAGACTTATATTTTGACATAGCAATTTTTTTTTAATTAAACTGAATGACTATTGTAGATATATGTCTAACATTATAAATATTTGTAATTATACAAAAAATAGTTCATGGCTAACATAAACTGCATACCATTATTTTTATAGATCATCAGCATCATCTGTGAGGATGACATCTCACACTGGACTAATTCCTAGTCAGGTAAGTTCTCAGTTAAATATCACTTAAATATTTGTAACTGTGCAGTTCATTTCTGTATTAGAAGCCTTTTTTGTATTGTGTTTTCCCAGCATACATATGTGATCAACATAAAGCTTGCACAAAATACACTTAATGTCATGGTTCTCATGTGCAGCCAATTTAAAAATGCAACAAGGTTGTCTGAAAGTTTAAAAGCAGAAGATTAACATACAAAACAAAAAACTCCAAATACTAAATAAAGGGAAAAGTGACTGTTTGTTAATATAATTCAAAACTATTTTTTGCTTCCAGAAAGAATCTGGCAAAAAGTTTTGAATGTTGTTTACTTTTTATTTCAATTGCAACAGGCAGTGTATGTACAAGGAGGACTGCCAATATCAGCATATCCAGTAAGTTTTTCACATAATCAGTAGAACTTAATTGTCACTGTTTTGAAAGACATTTTAAAACCCTTCAGCCTCAAATATGTCAAATAACTTGTTGCTAAATTCTGCCACTTAAGAATCCATACTTTTCTGACATTATTAGTTTTGGAAAATAACTTTGCTTTTATCTTCAATACTTTGTTATGTTGTTGTCGGCGCAGTAGCAGAGTGGTTAGTGTGTTTGACTCATAATCTTAGGGTCAGGAGTTTGAGCCCCAGTCAGACCACAGTGTTGTGTCCTTGAGCAAGACACTGTCTTTACCTGACTTTGTTCCAGTCAACTCAGTGGTATAAATGAGTACCATTTTTGCTGGGAGCTACCTGCAATAGACTAGTGTCCTGTTCAGGGGGAGTCAAAGACTCTCATCTGCTTAAAACTACAGAAACCGGAGATAAGCGCCGGCCCATTGAGCCACTTAGGCAAGTGAAAGGATTTAGCTTTAGCTTAAATTGCTGTGCTTGCATGGTCAGTTCCTTCTTTCCTATTTACCAATTGAAAGGAGAAATTTGATGTTAGAAAACTACCTGAGGCTGAAAAGATTAAAACTATTTTTAATAGAATTAGATGTTTTGTAGAGAGCATTCATTGTTTTGTATTGTTTATTACTATACTGTTTATTTTTTTGTAATAGTTTCAGACACCAACAGGATGGACACCTGCTCACAATCCTTACATCCAGCTTCAGCCACAGATGCCAGTATGTTGATGTTTTTTGTAATGCTTTTTACTAGTATATGTTTTCAGGACTTCAAGAAAGTTGAAGTTATATTCATTGTAAAGGTTTTGTCACAGTTTTCAACACCATTGTGGTCAAGTATGCCACGTTGTATATCCCTTTACATCAGGGGGGGGGGGTGAGATAGGTCAATGGTGTGTGGACAGTGTTTGATAAGTACACATGCATCCAACTTCTCACTTACACCACATATTCTTAATAGAGTCAGATGGGAGTTAGTTCTAGCTCAGTGCAGGAGCATGGCATCAGCACCAGCCACTTACAACATGGGACTGTACCCCAGCTGGCAGCCCAGATGGGCCAGCTCCAATTGTCTGGGTCTCAATATGTTACTAGCCCAGTGCATACTTCCTTTCCACAAACTGCATGGCACATGATGCAACAACAGGCTCCTCAGCACCAGCATCATTATATTGGACTAGAGGTTTGTCTGGAAAGATCTTTTTACACTTCCAGAAATAGCTGTAGCTCTTTCATCTTTTTTAGTTAGTAGTGATCAACATAGACAGAGCTGGTTAAGTATTGGAGTTGTTTCCAGGAAGCAGTCCTATGTACAACTTATGGATGTGGACAGCCAAAAAGAGTTTTTTTTCTGCTAGTTTAGAATGTGGTTCAAATTTAGAACTTTGATCTGAAGTTTGAACACATAATTATGGAGTTGTTTCATGTCCTCAGTATGTTGGAATATGATGTGTCTTGACGAATTAAGGTTTAAAGTTGGGTGGGAAATTTTTCATACTTTTTAGGCCGAAAATGGGTTGGGATCTTGTAAATAACCCCTTCCCCCAAGAAGAGTTTATTAGGTCTTCCCTTAGTAGTTCTTGATTCACAATTGTTAAAGCTCGAGAAGTAAGGGTTTATTTTTTCATTTTAGTCGCTTAATATTTTTATTTTGGTTGTAACTTGACACAGGCTTTGTATCATTAACTCTTTGACACTGATGATTCATATCTACTTAACCTTTTTTTATTTTTTATTTTTTATACTTTTGTTCAAATCAGGCTGATTCACCTGGAATGGATCCTAATGAGCCCATACCACCAGTTTCCCCCCAGGCACACACAACCCTAACAGAGCAGGCCCAACAAGCACAATTAATGGAAGAGCAACAGCGACTGGCTGTATTTGCTGCTTATCACCAAGCTCAAAGGTTAGGCCTAAATTGGAAATACAGTCTTAAGATTTGTTTAAAGCTGGTAACATAGCTCGTGTAGTAGTGAATACAGTGTGTTTAGTTTTGTGTAGCTTTTGTGCGAAACAAGACAGTACAAAAACTTGTTATTCCTCTTTGAATTCTTTGTAGGAAATAGTGGTCGATTGAAGAGGATAAGCACTTTTGTAAGTATGACCTTTTGGGTTCTCATTCTTTTTAACTGTTGGCTAATGACAGAATAAGTTCTCACACAGCCCCCGATTTAACAAAGTTCAATATATATTAAAATGCCAATATCTGTGAGCTTTTTTTATTTACAGGAATTAATACAGTATGGGGAGTCGGATAAAGTTTGAATGAAAGCCAGTCTGAAGATCCTTGTACACCAAAGAACTATCTTGTGAGGAATAAATGTTGATATTCAAGTACAAATTCAATTTACAAGTTTCAATTTGCAGAAACAGGGATAAATGTTTTTGCATTTAAATCCAAAATGATGACATCTTTATTTGCTTTTATTTATTTTGTTATCTTATTTTACAGTTTTAAAAGTGAATCACAGATGGCAATTTAAGAAACGCGATCTTTAATTACATTAACCTCTTTTTCACAAAACTTTAATTGGTTAACTGTCTTTATTTTTAAAATGTAAGGTTATAGATCTAATACCAAAGTTATTTTTTGAGGAAATCAGGAGTAGTGAAGTCTAATTTGTTAAAGTTCAGTTTCAGTTTATAGTCTATGTTGATCTGAATATATACCAATTCCTGTTGGTTTTGTTACTATTCTCTGACAGTTGAAAGCCTTTCTGAAATAGTGGTGTCAGTTGAAGTTATTGGATGAATCTGATTTATAGTCTGAATTACTTTTCCTGACCCACTCTTTTTAGTTAAGGTTTTAAAAGTTATTTTGATGTGGTAGTATTCTTATGATCAAAAATGCATTCGTCTTTAACATACTTTTTCGAAGATTTATTGCTATTTTCAGTTAGATAAACTTAACGTCACCTCTGGATTTTAGTATATAATTTGAATGGATATAGTCATAATACCCTGTGGTTTGCATGTCTGCAAATATCTCTACTTTTACTGTTTTTTTAGGTACTTTTTAAACTGGTTTTTAAGTTTCGACCCGTATAATGTAGTAGCTTATCAGGGTGAACAAAGTTATTTGAAAAAGACGTTACAAAAGAAATTAACCATTCAGTCTTAATTTACAAAAATTTGAAACGTTGTAAAATTGATTTGCATCAACAAAAGTAAACCGCCTAGCTTATTTTAATTCCTTGTTTAGTTGAAAAACAAACGTGGGTCTCATAAAAAATAGATTTACAGGTTTCCATTTCTTTGTTTATGTTGGTACAGTTTCAATATTTTATGTTTTTGGTGGTGCTCTTAGCAATATGTATTTCTTTTGTTGTTTCAATTATTGGCTTAGCAAAAGGAACGACCGTTTGAGTGACTTAGATAGAGGAAAGGATGAGGGTGTTGGCTTTATACTTGTCGAAACAGTTACACGATGTGTTGCTTTCACACCAGAGCTATCTGAGTGCCAATTGATAGGCTTTTGCTGCAGTCACTAACCTTAGTGATGGGAAGTCAGTACTATATATTAAACGGCCGTTTCTGTACCTGAACAAATGAAAAAAAAATGAATAAGGCAATATAGCTAGCCAGATCTTGGTATTTGTGAAGTTTTGGCTAACATTTGCTACTCTTTCATCATGTATTACTTGAAATACGAAATATTCTGGACATGTAATTGAAATCTATTTATATTACAACTCTGTTTTTACTGCAAAGTGGAGGCGGGTTCTCCTTATGTATTTTCCGCGGGTCGGAAAACAGAGGCAACGTTTTGAAATTTTTAATATTGTACAGAAATGTACATATTCTTTATCTTATTCTACTTAATGATTTAACTGAAGGAATATGTTAAACCTGTGCATCACAGTCTTTGGAGAAAGTAGCTTAAATAGAAGCCATTCTTAACCCATTCAGCCCCAAGCACGACTTTGAATTTGCAAGCTCTCCCGTAAGTAATCCCTCCCAACTACGACCCACCCAAATAATACAACCATTTCGGAAGAACACTGTCGTTAATGGCTTAATTTCTTTGATCAATTTCAATTTTCGCTTTACGAAATGTTGTATTTGTATGAGTTATGTTAGTAAAAGTTAGATCCTGATGAGCTGGCTGGGGCTGAAAGGTGTTAAATTTAGTTGAAGTGTGTTTTTTGGAAAGTTAACATGTAAGGAATTGTGTGATGTGTGATACATGGCTTTTCAAGGTTAAAACTAAGGAAAATTACTAAGCTAGATTTTTAGGTTTTGTGTTGGATTTTGCAAAGAAACGGGAATTCGGCAGTTTGCTTAGTTTGTAGAAAGTGTTTCGGTACAATGGGGAAAACCACGGATGCATCGTGAAGTCATTTAGATCTCACAAATAAAGAGATTTTTTGCATCAAAATTAGAACGAGAAGCAAGTGGTAAAAAACATATGCGAATTCTACCACGCAAGAAATTTTGCAAACGTTGAGCTCGGCTCAGCCCTTTTGTGAAGCGAGAGATAAAATTTGTTAAACCCCTACTGAAAGTAAGTTTTTATT
This sequence comes from Hydrozoanthus sils, assembly GCA_027575215.2. Lineage (NCBI taxonomy): Eukaryota > Metazoa > Cnidaria > Anthozoa > Zoantharia > Hydrozoanthidae > Hydrozoanthus > Hydrozoanthus sils. The sequence goes on along the minus strand of JAOBRD020277335.1, from coordinate 15,238 downwards.
GTTTTCTGCTGCGCTGGCAAAATCAGCGTTTGTTAATTGTTGTAGTTAGGTTTCGCTCTATATTGGCCGTGATTGTGATGTGGAGACGTTTCATGCTTTACGTTTTGTTGTATATGTTCATTTGTGTCTAGTTGCAATGTTGGTGACATTTCATCTTACTCACGAGGACCTAAATTTTTGTTTGGTGGATAAAACTTGATAAGTTAGAGAGTTAAAGGTCGATTTTCTGAAAAATTTGTCTGCAAATAAAGAAGGTTAGCGGCTGGTCTAGTAAATCTTAATTGATACTTTTAAAGAACATAATGGAGGCGTTTATAACTTGGTTATCGGTCAAGTGTTTAGTAGGAGAAAGGGCGAAGGTCGACTATTATATTCAGTCGGTGGAATTGAGCTACTTGATTTTGAATCAGAGTGATGTGCAAATGGCAGGTAAATGTTTTCAAGTTGATCTCAAAACACGGAAAGTTGCAGATTTATCCAACAAAGCAAAACAGCGCAAAGCTTCAAGGTACATTCAGCATCGAAACAGAATTGCAAGAGATAGTGAACAAAGCTTGAAGGCTGTGTGTTAGCAACAACAAAAAATTGTGTAAGACATTCGTGCCCTATTTGTACGGTCTTATGTATTGAGTTTGCTCCAATGTAATACACTGGGTCAATTGAAAAAAAAAACATTGCTGCAATGTAGCAAAGAGTATCGGGACGGTTGTCCCAATTGAATGTTGATGTCTTAAGAAAGCCCTTTGGATGAAAGTGTGACTAGAGAAAAAAATATTTTTCATGTCGAGAAGGCTCGCAGAACTCTGGTTCATAGAGTTCCTTAAATTTCGAAATTTATGGAAGCATGCTTCATTCATTAAGTCTTAGCGATGATTTTACTTTTGTTTCATAATTGTTTAGTTTGAATGAGAAATTCTAGAATATGATAGAAGTCTGTGAAGTACGAGTTTTGATTGTGGAATGAAATCTTTTTAAGAATAATTAAAGCAAAACTTTGGACTGTTTTATCTATTGTGTTCTTGCATAGAATAGTTGTCGTATTAAACAAGGAGTATTGTACCGTGAACATTGACTCCGACGAATACGCAAAAGATTGTGACTTAAACATTTACCCATAACTGCAAAAAGAGAATCTGTAAACATCAAATTTGACATACACAGTTTTGCTTAATAGTACACAAGGAAGAGTTTTTCCAGTTGTCACTTTCCTTGTGCTTCTTTTAGCGGTGTAAAGCTCGCAATGCAAAGCCGTCATACTAGAGTATTCGGGATATTTGTTTCCGTGAAGTGATGGATAGGGAATTATTTCAAGTACTTTGTAGAGACAAACCAACATTTTAAAAGCGGAATGTAACACTCTCTGAAACGCAATATCGCAAGTCTCTTCGTACCTTTGTACACATTTGATTGGGGTTCGATTGTTATATATGCACGAAAACGTTTTCCATAGGGACATGAAAATCGCGTGTCACACGATTGGCAGGTCTGTAAACAGTCCATGATGGCTTGGATCGAAGTTTTTAAAAAGCGCTCAAACAAAACTGTTTATTTAAGTAATTGAACAAGAGGACATTTGACATACTTTTAATCAAGATACAAAAACTAAATCGGAACACATTAGACTAAGACAACGACTAAACTGTTTGACTGCGACTTTGAACAGTGGAAGGCTCTAGCCTCGGGCATATATATATATATATAGAACAACATTTTTACACTGAAAGTCTGCAATTGATTTACAGGCAATACTGTACCCACAATAGGTAGCCTAAATTTTTGGTTATCAAAATTTAACAGGGCTGCATTGAAAAAAAACAACTTGGTCTAGGGCCGGTCTAGGCTCTGCAAGGTACTCTGCACTTTTGTAGATAATTTTGACGTACCTTTCTTGTATATATTTCCGTTTTCTAGTCATAAGTTTGTCCGGGGAATCTTGGATCCAGAACAGTTAAAATGACAATCGTTTATAATATTTTGAACTCAATTTTCAAATAAGTTTTGGCTAGACATTTTCGTCAGCTTCTCCATAGTGTGCGACTGTAAGTAGTAGTGGCTGGAAAAGGCGGGAAACTCGGGTGACGTTGTACGTGTTTGTTAAAAAAAGGCGGGAAAAGGATGTCGCGAGCACGCGTTTATAGTTCCAGACAGGCCCTGGTTCCAAGTTCCCGCCACAACCACGTTCTCTCCCAGTTTTTTTGCAAGTATTGGCGTCCCCATTGTCGTCCGGGTTGTCATTGCTTTAAGTCTAGTGTGAAAATTAACGGCGACGGAGAAGAATAGAACACCGAAAAAGGCATGAAAAGACCAACTTAATTGACTATTTACGACAGCTATTTCACCGTACAAACTCTTGCAAACCTTACTGCTCTACAGTCTCGCAGAATGATGTGACTCGTATCACGTACCTTCAGAAAACCCGACAGCGAGCATATTTAAAAACCGTGCAGATCTTAGTATAGTCTTGTTTAGTATAGCCTTCTGCCCTCGTTCAGCAAACTATCTCACTCTTTGAAAAACCACAAACTTTGAGCAAAGCTCTGAAAGATGTAGCCATTAACACTGGAATGCCGGCCATGGCCTAAAACTAACTTGGTAAAAAATTTTTTAGCAACCTGGGGCCGGCTGTTCAAAAGCCGATTAACTTTAAACCAGGATTAACTCTTAACAAAACCTATTGGTTTTCATGGTAATTAACCCTGGATTAGGGCTAATCGTCTTTTGAACAACAGGGCCCTGGTAGAAAGCTCTTGCGATCTGACCAAAAATTTGTGAAAAACCTGGCGAAGTTTCAGAATCAACCAGGTCTGTTACATAGGCCGGGAGTCTCAAGCTGAGCCTGGCCTATGTGGCTTCTCAGTCTCTCGGTTAACCAATAGTTCAGTAACTCCAAGTACAGGTGGCTACCTCAATTGTAACTTATCTTCAGTTACAGAGTTAGCTACTTTTCAGCCTATTCCCACGGGTTCTTGAAATGGGGTTTTTCTAAATGCTCAAATGGTTTTAAAACTATCATGTTTCTAAAATCAAACTAGTGCAGCAGTAAGCACGATAGGTGGGTAACAATTCCTGAGACTTGTATCAAAAAATATGAACGTGTTTGGTTGCACGCGCTAATAGAAACCATTATTTTTCTTGATATTTTGAACCGAGACAGGCGCTGGTGGAGGTGTTTTCGGCACTTTTAATTTTCCTAAATTTTGAAAAAACTAAAGCGCTCTTGATCCTTTTAATTATACAACTGAAAATGTCTCACTATAGGGGTTATTTTAGAAAGGTTTTTGAAATTTCGAATTTTTACAACTGGCGCGGCACTCTGGATTTTAACAGTCATTGACTCTTAAACACGAAAACTGGAGTATACATATTAATATAGAATCATTTTATTTTTCACCTTTTTACAATTTAAGATAACCATATGGTTATTCCACACTCTCGGCAGAAACTATGAGTTTCGAAATTGGAAATTGCGAGCGAGTACTGAGCGATACAGAGCTGTTTCTCCTGTCTTGTTTAGTCTACTACTGTTTTTTCTGAGACAACTACCTAGGTGCCACATCTGCTTGAAGTGGAGGATGAGATCCCATCCTTTTAAACTGAAGCAAGCAAAATCAAAAACGCTACCAGCATAGGCAAAACTTGATCAGTAGACCAAAAGTAGATTTCAAGCGAACACTGACGAAGTTATTGCGGAATTTATCATATTCATGGTCTTATAAAATTAAAGTTCCCCGGACATCAATGGTATATAACTTAACCGAAGTTTTTCTTACGCAAAAAAAATTGAGTTGAAGAGAAAAAACCTTTTATCCTATAACAAACAACATATTTCCCAAAAGAGAAGTTGTTGATTTGGACATCAGTCCACGCAGTATAAACTGGACTGGCAAATTTTTCGAACGGATTGTCGTGGTTTTACATTACAATCATTAGTAAAAGATTCGCATTGACCATTGCGTCGAAAATGTGAAAATTGTTGTATCAAAAAATAATTAGAACAAAAAAATGTTCCAGCAAGATCAAGCAGTTTCGAATTTCTTTTCTCAGTTTTCATGAAGATTTTTTAACGTGACACCTAAAACAAACAGCTCAACAGGAACTGTTTTAATTCGCACGTCTGAAAAGATGATTGGAGAACTGATAGCATTTAGTAGCATGTTAAAGGGAACCTGCATTCCAAATTTATTTTTTTGAATGTTTAATTTAAAAATATCAAAGCCCAAAAACAAAACACCGATTCCAAAAATGTACTTTTTAAAACTTTTTTTTATTAATCTTCAGCAAGGATGAGTAAAGAAAGCATTAGCCAATCAAATGGAGGCCGCCTTGTTGCACTGACGTCAGACGTCACAACGTCAAACCGTCAAAAGAATCAGCTCAATTGCCTTGTTCGGACTGCTTTTTGCTTGCATTTTTCGTAAAATTATCCAGTAGAATAAAAAAACGTTTAACCGACTTAACGAAAAGCTTACGTTTCTTCGATGACAGACTGCAACTTGACGTTGTGATGTCACGGGTTAGATCGCGAGCGCAAAGATGGCGGCTCCCTTAGCTTTCGGCTTGAGCGTCTTGTAATTAAGCTTTAGAATATATTTTCCATGTTTCCATACTCTGTTGGAAACACGCGGGATTGTTTGGAGAACACTAAAAATGGTTGGATCACGAGCTGAAAGCGAGTGATTCCAAATATTTTCGAGTGTTCTCTCCCAACGGAGTATGGAAACATGGGAAATATATTCTAAAGCTTTTATAAAATAATAACAACCGATGACGTCATTCACGATTTCC
>JAOBRD020277228.1:0-23054 GCA_027575215.2 Hydrozoanthus sils | reverse complement strand
TATTAAGTAATGGTCCGAGTAAAAACTGAAGTACCTCCAAAAGTTCTGCGGCATTTCACTTTTCCCACGCCTGAATGTTTAGATTTGCATACTGATAATACATCAACCAGTGTACGACATAATTTTGAAGTAAAAAGCAGTGAAACTCTATTTCAAAGCAGTGTTTCTTTTGTGCTATAATAATTTAGCCAATCATAGAACTCAAAAACAAAAGCAAAAAAAACGTTTTGGTTTGCGATGTTTCCCACATGGAAGTTTTAAATTTAAAAACAAAAATATTTCAACTAGAAGGGAATGATTGAAAGATCTGGAAAGAAATAAACTAACTTACTTATGAAGATATGGTCGATTTTCAAAGTTTAGCCAATGAGATTAACGGTTTATCAATATCGCAATTAGCACCTTTCTGCATTCCATTGCATTTGACCTCCTTAGTCCTTACTCGGATTGTTACTTAAGCTTCGCTGACGTCAATAAGGACTAGAGTTACCGAAACCATTATCAAATCCTATCCATAGATGAATAGATTTTTGACAAATAGACGTCTAAACTGTTTCTTTACTTAATTTTTCAAACGTAACCATAGTTATAACTACAAAGAAATACAATTACAAAATAACGTGATAACTGAAAATATAGACATACAAGTTCAGGAACTAAACTTTTGCTCACGTTGCATTAAATTATCTTACCATTTTTCTTACATGGGCAAAGTAACATACAGTTTTCTTTGTATTTAAGACACCGTGTTACTTTTGGAACACTTCTAAAGCCGAGGCACTTCTTGTTGGTTGGGCAATATTGAGCGAAGCTGTCAGAGGTAATGGGTTCCTCAGCCTGGCAATTAACTCCATTGTCTGTATACCATGCCGTGCCTGTATTGTTCCACATCCAGTGTTCTGTTAGCATGCATTCTTTCCCCTCACTAAGACACGTCTTTTTACACGTTTCTTTCTTTTTTCCTAAGCGAATTTGAATGGACATGTCCTGGTCGGCGGAAATTGCTTAAAAGAAAGAAAAAACCCATGATTCAGCAAACGTATCCAACATTTAGCTAAGAAAAAGCGGTGGCTGTGCAAAAGCTTACCTGTAAACTGACACTGTTGTCTTAAAATCACAATGATAGAGTTAGTTCTGACGGACACCACAACCCAACCTCGTTATAAAATTGTTAATTTTCTACAGTTCCCGCCACCCCCCATCAATGACCTCCATTAGATGGGCAGTGTCATCACAAGGGTCTCAAGTTATAAAATGCTAGGAGTCTATGTGAGCTGCGACTTAACCTGGGTTACACATATTGAATACGTTTATGATAAGGCCAATAAGTGATTACATGCCCACAGACTTCTCAAAAAAGCCGGCCTAAGTGTGAATGATTTTGTAAGAATATATTGCACACTCATATACTAGAGTATGCGTCGCCGCTATGGTCATCATTGCCTGCCTATCTGTTCAACCATATCGAATCAATACAAAAGAGGGCATTGAGAATAATTTTGGGGGATAATTATATTATTTATCAAAATGCACTAACGAGTTCCGGTCTTGAGGCCCTACTTTGCCAGAGAGACATTGCTTGCATTAGATTCACCAATAAAGTCAGATCTAGTCAAACTTGACCACTTTGTTCTACTATAATTAAAACAAACAATACTGAGGTTAATCATGGTTATGGTCTCCGTTCCGGAAAAGTAAGATGTTCGGTCTCTTTGTGTGATCAAGAAAGAAATGTCAAGAGCATTGTTTCGAAAGAAATAGTTGAATAGCCACATATATTATTATTCTCACTCATCGGCTAGCTTCAATTGTTTAGCCCTTTCTATCACTCTCAGCGGAGATGTTCATCCACCACCTGGTCCTGACTCTACAGCCCAGAGGATTCCTTTTAGAATTACTCAACGCCAAACTCTGAGACCCGCTAATACTTCCACTACAGGTCGATTGTGTAATATTCGCCGTATAACACAAAGCAATCACCGCTCGCCTTGGAACCTTAACCAGTTACGCGTATCAACAACAATAACACCATCAGTAGATTTGCTACATGCTTCCGCCTATCTCATCTGAATGTTCGGTCTGCTGGATGCAAAGCAATGGCTATCAAGGATTTTAAATTCGACAATAATATTGATGCCCTGGCTTTGACTGAAACTTGGTTTCATGACGATGATTTTGAATTGGTGGATATGGGTACCCTGTGTGCTAATGGATATAGTTTTGTCCACAACCCTAGATCTCATGGTAGGGGAGGGGATGTTGGACTGCTTTTCAAGGATACCTTACTGGTAAACACCACCATTTGTGAAGAGTATGAGACTTTTGAGATCATGGACGTGCGGATTAAGACTAAAGTGTGTCTCCGAGTATTTGTCATCTATAGACCACCTGAGTCTACTTATGTGTTGTTTTATGAGGAGTTCTCAAGGCTGCTTGAAAAGACCCTTGCTGTACATCTTGGCCCAGTGATTTTTATTGGGGACTTCAACTTTCATGTAGACAATCCGAATGACTACCAAGCTAAGCGTTTCACTAATTTGCTTCGATCTTTTGATCTCAAACAGCATGTTAATGGGATCACACACTCTTGATCTCGTGATCACGAGATCCGACGACTCTCTCATAAGGAAACTGTCGATTCGTGTTCCTGCAATCTCTGATCACCGAGCTGTGCATTATGAACTGAATCTACAGAAACCTATGTATGCCAAAAAAACGGTCCAGTACCGAAAACTGCGCTCCACTGATTTTGATCGTTTCACTGAGGAAGTTCGCGTTTCTGCGTTATTCAGTCATCCTTCTGGTGACTTGCAGACTCTTGTTTCTCGTTACAATAGCGTATTGTCGGCATTGCTTGATAAGCATGCACCTCTCAAGTCCAAGTGCGTAACTATTAGACCGTCATCTGCATGGTATACCCCTGAAGTGTCAGAAGAGAAACGTAAGAAGCGTGGCCTAGAAAGGAGATAGCTTAAAAGTGGTTTAGAGGTTGATCGGGTTAATTACTTGTTCCAGTGTAGACTGGTTGATAAATTGAAGTCATCCTATGACACAGCAATTATTCAAGAGAATGTTAGTGACCAGAAGACACTCTTTACATGTGTGAGTAGGTTACTTCAAAAGAAGACGGAACAGCGATATCCTACTGCACAGAGCAATGATATACATCAAAACCTGAATGTCAGACTACAGGCTGCTGATGTGACACCGTGCCCAGATGAGGTATGCTCTACTGAACTGCATGAGTTTAATGTGGTTTCTGAGGAGGTTGTGAGGGGATTTGCCTTAAAATCATCATGCAAATCCTGCAGCTTGGACCCATTGCCGGCTTTAGTCATCCAGGAATGCTTTGACACGTTTATCCCAGTAATCACCCAAATTGTCAATCTGTCACTCATTCTGGGAACTATGCCGGAATCTCTGAAGTTGGTTGAGTTAATCCCCTCACTGAAGAACCATAATGCTGACCATGAAAATCCCAGAACTTTCGTCCATTATCGAACCTGTTTATGGTCTCCAAAGTGGTTGCAGAGGCTGCCGCTGACCGGTTTACTCATCATATCTTGACCAACCACTTGGATGAGCCTTTCCAGTCAGCGTACAAGGCTTTCCACTGTACTGAAACAGCTTTAGTCAAAGTCCAGAATGACATCCTCCAAGCCATTGACAAGAGGCAGTCTGTAATTCTCCTGCTACTCGATTTATCAGCGGCCTTCGATACCGTTGATCACTCGACACTACTCTCAAGACTCTCAACTAGCTTTGGGATCAAGGATACTGTGTTGGCTTGGTTTCAGTCCCATCTTACATCTCGTCAGCAATATGTTCGTGTTGCAAGTTGCAAGTCCTCACTTCGCTCATTGGACCGTGGTGTGCCTAAGGGCTCAGTCCTGGGACCGTTAATATATCTAATTTACACTTCTCCCATTGGCAAAATAATCAGACGTCCTGGCCTCCAGTATCATCTTATGACTCGCAGCTGTTTGTCTCTTTTAAGACAGAGTCTGTAGCGGATCTACAGAGAGCTAAATCTAGTGTTGAGCTAGGCGCCAGAGAAATTGACAATTGGATGCTACACAATGGACTAAAACTCAATCATGATAAATCCGAGCTGCTTGTCTTTACATCAGAGTTCCGTGCTGTTCCTGAACTGGACTCTGTCGTTGTTGGTAACGAATCAGTAACGCCTGAACCGCATGCTAGAAACCTTGGGGTTATCCTAGATAAATGTCTTACTTTTAATAACCATATAGTTAAAGTGTGCAAGGTCTCTCACTTTCATCTTAGAAATATGTCCAAGAATAGAAAATTTCTCTCAAAGGAGTCTACAGAAATTTTGATACATGTTTTTGTCAGCTCCAAAATAGACCATTGTTATTCACTTTTGTATGGACTGCCTGCTTATCAATTAGCTAAGCTACATGTTTTACAGAACACTGCTGCTCATATTGTTTCTTTAACCAGAAAGTATGATTATATTACACCTGTACTTGAGAGTCTGCACTGGTTACCGGTTAAATTTAGAATAGTTTTTAAAGTTTTACTCTTGGTCTATAAAGCATTTAATGGCATGGCGCTGCCCTGTCTTAGCGATATGTTGTTACATATCTTAGCTTATTCACGGTCACTTAGGTCAGCCTCACAGAAACTTCTTGTGGTGTATCGTACTTACATGAAAATGTATGGTGACCGAGCATTCTCAATTGCTGGCCCCAAATTGTGAAACCAGCTTCCATTATCTATTAGAGAATCGTGTAGTGTAGATAGTTTTAAGAAGTCGCTCAAGACCTGTTTATTTCATTTGGCTTATTCTTAGGTTTAGGATTTTTTCTCCTTTTCTTTTTTCATATTGTATAATTGTAAATTAGATTTTTATAAATAATAAATCTTAAGATTGTAAAGCGCCTAGGGCAACTATTGGTTTCTTTGAGTTTGTTACCTCAAAATATCTGTAAGTTATAGTTAAAATATCTGTAAATATCTGTAAGTTTATCGAAACGTTCTCAGAGTTGTTACGGCAAATAATTGTTATACTGACCACGATTGTTATCCAGTATTAGCTGCCAAAGTGGTAAATAAACATTTTCATTTCACTTCACTTTAACATATGAAAAGTTTGCATGTCTTAATAAAAAGTTGTAAATTGATGACCTTCAGTACCAGCGCGCAGCAAAGCGCTTTCAAGCTAATGCACGATTTGTGTAAATTTAAGTTTTAACCTAAAGTAGTTTTCTCAGATACGAGGTACAAAGAGCGTTTGAAGCAAAGCGGTTAATCCGACCGTCACATTAATACAATCATGTTTTTAAAAGGTCAATGTAATAAGTTATTTATCTTGTTACATGAAGCTTTAGCGACACTTTTATTTAGCACTTTTAGCGATTTTTTAAGAAATTGGTAAATGAAAATGTACCAAAAATAAGCGTCGCTATGACTAAACTGACATTGAATTTAGTGAGTACAATTTAATTAATTTGAATATCCACCATCTTGTACGTTTCATAAAATCGCGATTTATAACGTGAATCGGATGTATACATGAATACGTTTTCAGGAAAAACCGAAATTCATGGATTCTTCGCCGTCGTATTAAAATTCGCATTCCCATATGGACTACAAGGTTTATAAGAGCTGTGGAGTCTTTAGCTAAATAAAAATCTTTACACAATTTACAAGAAAAATAATCTGCACAACAAGTTTTACCTTTTTAAATCGCAAAATATAAGTGGCTCGAGTTCCAAAATTTACGAAAAACCGCTAAATACGGATTTTTCAAAACTGCAAACTTGTCGCCAAAGTTTTATGCAATAAGATATATCAAAAGGTATCATATGATAATACCAAATTATGCAATACAAAACAAAACAATATTTGGCAAGTTATATATGCAGTACAATGCATACGGGATCTGGCATGTCTTATGGTACAAAACAATGAACTTAAATTGCTGACAAGCATATCACACAGTACAATTTGTTACAATACCTGTCCAGTATTAGTATCAACATTATCTTATTCTTGCCAGAGCAAGATAGATATGAAAGACCCATTAGCTCCGCGAACGAAATTTTAAAGTAAATAAATTTATTAACATCGTAACATCGTAGGATTTTTACGTACCATAAATTATATAACAATAGACTTGACAATGTATACATCTTTAAGTCATAAAATACAATACAATACAATACACAGCATTATCTAACATACCATACCAGTAAAATTGAACACTTTTATGGTTGTGCTACTACACACCACTGCAGCACCGTGCTGATGATAGGTGAGATGAGCAGAGGCACTTGTATGACAGGCTCCTCCCAAGATGCCAAACACCTGAAAACCTTCAGTCCAAGCTGCGCGTGCGCACTTTTCAATTGTGTTCGATCTAGAGGCAGGATCGCCATCAAGAATGGAATCGTTGCCTTCAAACGAACTGATTATGGGATCCTCATAGCTGCTATTGAAGCATCCCAACTTGTAAAAAGCTAAATCAAGACAGAGCAATTAGAACTGTCGAACTCAACTGATAAGTAGAAGCTGTTTTTTATCCGTAAAATAAGCTTTATGAAAGAACAAGTCCCCCAATAACTATTGCTCGAGTTTATAATTTCTCCTTGTGCCATATTTTTGTGTCTTACCAAGTTTTGAAGTGAACCTTTCAGCAATGAAATATATATGGCCAAATTTTAGCATGCAGTGTCTCTCATAAGAGAATCATTGCTGCTTAATACCTCGTTACTCTCCCAGCTATTTCAGAGTTGCTCTCAATGAAGCACTCTCAGCAAAGGATCGATTGGTCTATTCCGGAGTGATGCATGTATTGGCTTGATATGAGCTGGGTTCACAGATTCTTTTTCTCTTCTTGTTTAAACTTTTTTTCTCAAGGGCTAGCAATTTAATTTGTACAGAATTTTGACTTGCTAATTTTATCTATTAAAAATTTAATGAATAACGATTAGGGAATATGTGGAAACTAATGATAACTTACAAAGCATGTCGCCATATACCACTGAAACTATTCCAACCAACATCAGCCACTAGAAAATGAGCAAAAATTTATGCGTAAGTTACTACCATTTCTTGTTCAATATCGATCGACCTTAAGCAACGAGGACAGTAATATTGACGACGACGGCTTGCAAAATCACTTTTTGCTTGCCTTTGCAATTTACCTATGGCTAGTTTGCTTTTCTCTTTTGTCCGAGTAACGCTTTGTTAACAGAAAAAGACTGAGGTAATCTTGTAAAAGATAAACGAAGAATGAATAAAAAGGTGTAATAACTTCAAAAGTTAGCTTTTCTTCTTGTCATTTTCGAGTCGACGACGTGTAGGTTGCCATCACGGTGTACTCCAACGTGCAGCTTTAGTATTCGCTATTGATCTATGCCGTCTTTTTCGGCATTTCTGTCCTCGTTACGTAAGGTCTCTGATATAAACTTGATGAGAACGGGATAGAGTTTTAGAGCGGTTCGTCGTCTGGCACACAGAACGGGATGAAAGGGAGAAAGTTTGACTTTCCTGTGTTACTATATCGGAAATATAAACAGAAGTGTCGCAAAATGAAGTATCGGCTTTGCGTCCTTCTTGCTCTTTGTGCCATATTAAGAATCTTTAAAACTAACTTTCATCACCTGGACTTGGTTGCTCAAAGGTTGATTAACTTTAACCTTGGGCTAGGCCACTCATCTGAGCTGGGTGTTCAAAGGCCGGTTAATTTTAACCTTGGTTAAGCCACTCATCAGGGCTGGGTTGTTCAAAGGCTGGTTAACATTGACCCTGGGTTAAGCCACTCATCTCAACTGGGTTGTTCAAAGGCCGGTTAACTTTACCCCTGGGTTAAGCCACTCATCAGGGCTGGGTTGTTTAGAGTCTGCCTAAATTTAACCCTAGGTTAAGCCATTCATCTGGGCTGGGTTGTTCAAAGGCTAATTAACTTTAACCCTTGGTTAAGCCATTCATCTGACCTGGGTTGTTCAAAGGCTGGTTAACATTAACCCTGGGTTAAGCCACTCATCAGGGCTGGGTTGTTTAGAGTCTGGTTAAATTTAACCTACCCTGAGTTAAGCGACCTACCTCGGCTGAGTTGTTCAAAGGCTGGTTAACTTTAGTCCTGGGTTAATCAATCACCTGGGCTGAGTTGTTCAGAGGCTGGTTAACCGTTTAACCCTGGGTTAAGCCACTCATCTGGGCTGGGTTATTCAAAGGTTGACTGACTATAACCCTGGCCGCTAAGTCACTTACCTCAGCTGGGTTGTTCAGAGGTTGGTTAAAAGTGTAATTTAAACAAACAAATATTAAATCTATCTCCCAAGCTTCCCGCCTCGATACCCACTTCTATACTTGGAAACAAAATTAATGCGTACATAATGCGTACATTAATTCCGCGATTAAGAGATAACTGCCGAGTGAGTGAATTCATCTCACCCATGACTGACGTTATCCATGAGGTAAAATGTATACCAGTGCTAGCACTAATCGGCCTTTGAACAACTCGGCCATGAGGGGCAGCGAAGATAAAGTTTAGTTCGACATGCAGATCAGAAACGAAACTCAAATTTGCATCTTTTTCCAGAATATTCAAGCAACAATCAGTTTTAGGGATTCCAACGTTGGCGAAAAAGAAACATAAAATCTTGCTTTCAAAATCGGAAATAGTTCGGTTACCAGCTCCCTCCGAGATCTTGGCATTAGCACCTACGCATAAATAAACACAATGGTCTAATTGTTTTCTTTTAATAGTTATAGATGATTAAAAGTTGTTTTTCAAAAAAGCACAAAAGTAGTTTTGTGAAATTTCTTTGGAATATCTTCTGACTGTACTCGATAACAAACAAAAACCTTCTCGTTACCCGTTATAAGTCGATCTCAAACAGCATTTTTTATTACGTTTTGAAGCTAAACACTTTCCGGGTATCAAAAGGTTTACTCATGAATGAGTGCAAAGAGCTCAGAGATCCCCTGCCTGGCTTCGAGCAAGCTGGCCAATCAGCCCTCAACGTTAACAAAAACAAATTTTGTTTTGTTAAAACTCAGTGCTAGTGAAGGCGGGGAGGCCTAAATGATTCCAATATAGCTGTGTGGTTCTCTAAAAAGAGTCTGGTTGTTCAAAGGCCAATGAGCAGTATCCAAGGGTTACAATTTTGAAAAACATTATTGTTTTTCCAATTTTACAAAGACTGATTTTGGCTCTAATTTTGAAATTGACAAGTTTTTTTCATGACAACTCTTATGGTTAAACTTTCCTTAAAGAAATTACTGCGTGAAGTTTTGACTTAATCCAGGGTTAAGGTTAACTACCTTGAAACAAACAACATACTTTATACGCTTTTTATGACTTTGAATTTATGAATTGTTTGAGCTTGACAATTTTGAAATGTTTTAACAATACTAGAACTAAGTAATCAGACTTGTCATTAAGTTACCAGGCAACCCTTTTTAAATCTATAATCGGAATGGTAAATCAAAATGATAAAAAAAAACTCCTCCCTTTTAGTTCTTTAAGGCTTTCGTCCACCCAGTGTGTTTAGTTATCTTTGAACTTGAATTTTGTCATTATAAACAAGGTTTTGCGTTCTTTTGCCAAGGTTGAAAAGAAATAGAAAGTTCGTTTTAAATTTTAATTGTCGACTTATGCCTCGTCATGAAATATTCATTTTGAGCAATGGTTGAAAAGTTTACTCATTCTTTAAAAAGTAATCTTTACTGAACCTTTTTATGTTAGATTATCACAATTTTTGGCAACTTGAATAAAAAACATTGGCAAGCAATCAAACCATGAACAAATAATTCCATAGCATTATTTTGTAAGCAAGCCTTCCACGATGCAGTTAATCTCGATCTTCGATCTGCGGCCAAAATCTTCGTTTTTTAGGTCGGTTTGGTGTCTTACGAAGCAACATCAGTCACCTTAACTTTCAGACTTGCTCCCGAACTATGTGTCTCCTAAAGGATAAAGAGTTTTACTTTGCCTTTATTAAAAAATATTAGTTAATTGACCAGCATAAAGCCCGTAAAAATTGTACTGAACTGTCAATGTTTTGTATATATAAAGGATCGATATCTTCAAGGTTGGTCAATAAACAACGAAACACTCGTGGCAAAGCTTGCATAGTTTTATGCGGATTTTACCGACAAAGAATTGCCTTAATCATTCAACTACAAGAGTTCATCATTGCACATAAATGCAAATAGTGTTTATCTTAAGTCGGAAGAAACTTGATAAGCCATAATTACGACCCTTAATTCTTACCTTCAGTGCCGTTCTGAAAGCAACGGCTTTGAACATATTGTTATTTTTTCTTCTCAACCATATATCTCGGTTTTTAATGCCTGTTCAATACTGAGTGATCTTGCGCGGCTAAACAGTAAACGAAACTAAAAGCAACCAGCAACAATAAGACTTGGGGAAAATTAGATAAACAAGCCAATGTCCAAGAGGGTAGAAATTAAAAGTTTAACTTTTACCAGCTGCGGGACGTTTGTTATTAAGCAGGTGTAAACAGATGTCTTTGATAGACAAGAAAAACAACAAAAATCTAGAAAAAGTAGCTAGATAAAAAGCATTCGGCTCATGTTGATAACTTCCAAACTATTGGGACAATAATAGCAGTTTGAAAGCGGAAAGAATTAATACGGCGAGATAAATATTATGATTCTCATCAGACATCTAAACTGTTTCTATATTTAATTTTTCCAACATGGCCATAGTTTCATAACCACCAGATAAAAGGAACAGTAATATAATGATGTAGGCGATTTCGAAAATATAAAACATAGCCACACGATTTCAGAAAAGAAAGTTTTGCCAATAAAAAAATCTAAGTGGGTAAAAAGATAAAGTTAGATAGACATAGATGTTAATATAGATACCGACGGATAGATGTTTGTCTCGGCTTACTGAGTGGCTCTTTCAGAGCTTTGAACATAAAGGTAGGCAAATAAAGTTGGATAGTTAGTCATGTACAGTTAGGCAGTAAAAAGTTTAACTTTTAAAATTATGTAGACTTTTTTGTTCTTTTATTATTGAAAAAAACCTTTTTCCTTCATCTTAAATTTAAAAATCACGAAAAAGTTTTGAACTTTGATTCTCTGAAATCAAGATAAACTATAATTTTGACAACGATTAGCAACGATTTGCAACGCCGGGTATTTTAGATACTTGGTTGGCATCAAACTAAACTTCAAACTTGTCAATGAGCCAGTTTATCTTTTCTAATTCATCATGCAACTTATCAATTTGTGCTTCGAGACTAAACTCGTCGACAAAAAACCTCATCTCCACTTTTTGTTTGTGAAACGCACTACGTAATGCAAGCGATATGCGTGCGTTGATAAAATCTGCCACTTCAAAAACAGTGCAACGGCCTAAAAATGACAGCAAAGATTGAAAAACTCAGTTTGCACAATGGCTTTAGCTGCATTCAGTTTACATTATAATATAGCCGACAAACTATAGATGAAATTTTGCCCTTGATTTATCTAGGACTGCCTTTGCAACTGGCTCGTCGCGCTAGCAAGATGTCGTGCTTGTGAAGGCACACAAAACTAAAACTGAAAATATGTTAAGTTTTAACTACAGCTATATCATTAAAAGATAATGGAATGAGTCCTCGTAAAATTTTGAAAAATCGCTTGTCTTTTGGCCTGGTTCTAATAGAATTGCACTCCCTCCAGCTGAGCAATTAATTCGATGTTGGGATAGGCCTAAAGGGCTAGAATTCGACCCAGCCTCATTTGATGAAGTGCAAAAATGCACTAATTGACAGAAAAACTGTTTATGCTGAGTAACGGCGCCTTTTTCTTGCTTAATGATTTAAGCAGCAATCAGTTTTGCTGTTACGTTTGTTCAGTTATCAATCATGTGTGCCTCAAACTTCTTTTCTGGAGAAACGTGTCTTAGATATTTTCTCTATATGCTTTCTTTTCACGAAAATAACCTTGCCGAAGCAGCAATTTTGAAAGTAATTGTAACGTAGGACCAATTAATATTACCATTTGGTCATATATCAATGTAAAAAAGCGCAATACGAGTATTAAACATTGATATTGTTGTTGTCACAATTATTATCATTATTATTATTATTGTTGTTAATATCATCATTATATTATTATTGTTACGAAACAAGTTAGACTGTAACATAACATAACAAAATTTTATTTTGCTGTGTTCACGATTAAGCAAATTACTACGTCCACCATATTTTTAAGATGGAATTTCGTTTCAGGACTAGAGTGACAACTGCACGGCTTTAACTCATACCTTTTACAGACCGCAACTGTCTTAACCTTGGCATACCAATAACAATTGATCTTTTGTTGCCTATGTACTCCTCAGTCTTCTCAAGCTTCCCATTGTACCAGTTACCAGCATAAATATTTGGGAAAAACTTGGTTCTCAACCAGAGCCAGTAGACATCCGTGCTTCTTACTTTCTGATTTTTCAAAGTTTATATAAAGGGAAGTTTTAAGCAAAGCTCAGCATCTTAATCCTATTCTCATATCTCTCTGTCTGTCTATCTATCTATCTACCTATCTAACAATTTACCTATCTATCTATCTATCTATCTATCTATCTATCTATCTATCTATCTATCTATCTATCTATCTATCTATCTATCTACCTGTCTATTTACCTAGAAAATTTTTTAAAAGAAATGCGGCGCGACCTTATTTCTTATAAATACAAAGAACGAAACTTCGCGAATTTCGCTTGCGTTTCTTTTTACCACTACTGCAGCTCTTGCACTAACCATTGAGCACTCTGAAAAAACCAAAAAAGTTAACTTCACACGTGTATCTATCTATCTATATCTAGCTACTTATCTATCTATTTATCTATGTATCTAACTTTCGATAAACCTAATTGTAATTTTCTATCAATCAATCTATCGTTCTATAGATCTATCCTTCTATATTTTGATCCTTAATTCTATTCATACAAATTTAGTCTTTTTTTTAAAAAAAATTCAGTCTTATTTACAAAGTCAGATACGCATAAATTATCAGTGTTTTTTTTTTGGCTTTTGCCTATCTTGCTCTGATTTTACCTTAACAAACTGTATAAACTCATGTTTCACTCACCTGGAAAGTTCCAAAATCGTTTTGAGCTGATTTGTATAAAAGGTAGCGATGATAACTTGTGTTTTCAAAGCATATTACCATAAGAACGGCCAAAAATGCCATAAAAACTATTGTGTCTCGTACAACAGCAAAAAGCTTACGCCTTTTTCTTCTTTCTTCCTTGTACTATTCTAACTCGTCCTCATCTGGACAATCTTTGTCGTGAAGCAAGTACAACCGCTGTCCTCATCTTTAAGTGCCCTGCTGCCTTTAGCCTTGGTGATTGCAAATGCCACCAAAAAAGCAGTAACCACAACCTTTACTGGCTGAATTGCCAGGATGTCTTGCGTCATCGAAAGTAACATACAAGTTAGCCACTCGTTAGCTTTCTCTTTACCCCACATCAGACTGTAGAAGAACGTAAATGTTGCTGACGTCATGCTTGCGCCAAAGCACAAGAACCAAGCGAGATACACGCAAAAGTGAGGAAGGCGCTGATTGTCATCAAACTAGGCCCCTTCTGTATACGCAGTCTTTTATCTGTTTGAGGGGCTCCTTTTTGAGTTCTTAAAAAGCCAGATAATAAGAACGTTAATCGGCGCCACAACCAAACAGCTCTGAAAACCAACCACATGTTGTCTCAGCGAGATTTTCAGTGGACCAATATGAATTTTATTTTCGTCTTTACCATCAACAACGTAAAACATAGCACTGGCTATCATTGCGCTTAGAGCAGTATTTGCACAACACGTTACACGCTGAGCTCGTGTGAAAGAATTACCAGGCCTTTTTGTAACAGCAGAAAGCCATAAATGTCCATCAAAAAGGGAATTGGATGCACGTGAGCGAAATGCCTTCTGAAAGCTTTCCTTACCAAGATGTTTCTTGCATGGTATGTTCCTTTCAATTTTGCAGTCATCCCGATCAATTGCCAGCCATTTGTAGCTTTCAAACCTCCATTCCTGTTTGTTCTCTCTTGATCACCCAAGTATGAACTCGCTCTAAGAACCAGTCTGGGCTTTTTCCAATATTATTATGGCGAATGCTGACGGACTGCAACTCTCCTAAGCTGCTTGGTGTCGATATGACAAAGGTGTCCACATTACCTCTTCCCAAGAGAGTTCTGGTCTTTTGCATGTTACCCTGAAACCACAATACGTAAAAGTTGCTTTAATTTGACTAAATTCTTTACTTGTCAACTTAAATGGATCAAATATCAGGGAATTATGTTGGATATGTTTGTTTTTGTCATGTTAACAGTACAGTAAAAAGCCACGTGTAAGCACCTCCATTTTTTAAGGTTTTGCAAAACAGGTTCTTACATTTGGGGGTGGTTACTCCCAGTTTGGGCTAAGTAGATTCTTCATTAGGTTCTTGATTGAATTATAAGGAATTATACTGTATTGTATATTTTACCCCCTCGTGGAAAGACCAAGAACAGATAGATATATTCTTAGTTAAAGTTACAGTGCATAAGATTGCCCTTGTGTAGAGAGCATTTTTTATTTGTTTTGGAATTACAGTTTATGTTACATATACATATATAATTTTGCAGTCTACATGAAAATGTAATGCAACCTTACATATAAGAACCTGTTCAAATATAATTGACTAAATAAATCCTTATGTTGTCGAGTATTAAAAAGGCAAGTTTCTGTCAGGAGATTTTTAAACCCATACGCTCTTACGCGGGTTTTTACTGTAGTGAACAGTGTTGAGAACTTAAACAACAGAATGCTCAAAGGTTTTCAATACTTCTCAGATATTAGCTCTTGTCTGCGAGCGTGTTCTAGTTTTGTTCTAAAGTACACTTATTAACCTTTAGCGATGTCTTTATAGGAAAATCTCAGACCGAGTGCTTGATGTAAGAACCGAGTGTAGCAAGATTCATCCGTTAAGACCAAGCTCTGAGATATCCTAGTAAAGACCAACGAATGAGGTTCGTAATCTATGTTCTAGCTAGCGGAAGGATTGGTGAAACGGTAAGATCTCTGGCGCCCGAGTTCGTTCTCCGGTTTTGGATTGAGTATTGGGACGATCTTCTTTCCTGCTAAAGGCCGCTTAGCTTTCCATTCTTCCAGGATTTGTAAAATGAGTAAGAGCATCGCTTTGAAGCGGCTGCTGAATATAGTCGTAAACAGTATACCTGTATCGTGAAGGATGCGCTGTTGCTAAGGGAACCGTGTATTATCATGGTTACTTTAGCTGTCGTTCCACTGTCAGGGTTGATGCCAGTGCTAACAATGACGTCATACAAACTTGATTGCGCATGCTTGATGGCCAACAACCATACTGGAAGACCAGTCTATTAAAACAGATAAAAATCAAAACAAGAATAATAAAAGAAAAAATGTTGCTTAAAGATATTCATATATCAATAATATCAATAAGTGCTTGTTGTTAACAATGCCGGGTCTATACTTAATCAATTGCTTGGTTTCAAACCGATATGATGTGCCACTTACTTCTTGTTAACTAAGGGCGTGGTCCAGGCTGTAGTTTACGGACTAATGAGACAAAAATGAGGAGCCGTCACTTACAGTATGGACCATTAGAAGGACCATTAGAAGGACATTCATTTTGTGACTATTTAAGAAGAAAACAGCTTTTCATTTTACGTATTTCAATTCACTAATCATCATTGAAGTTACTCGGCCATAAAATAACAATAAATATCTTAAAGAAAAAATTTGGCCTCACACCTGATAAAATATCTAACTATTTTACTTTTTGCTTATCTCAGTTGTGACATGGCTAAGAAGACTTGGTCGAAATCGATTGGGTTCGATGCTACAACAAATCCACCCCCGAATGACGTCAGATGATTACAGAGACATTGAATGGAATGTTTGGCGATTGCTGGCCCAGCCAAACTTTCATCATAAAACTTGCAATTAGAATATAACTGGAAACTTATCAGCCAAACGAAGAAACAAAGCGAGTAAAGGAGTAAAAAGGTAATTTAAACGCAGCTTTATCAAAGCTGACGCAGTTTAAGCACCAAATGTATTTTTCTATTGGTAAAAATGATTACTCAAATTCTCATCGTTTTTTATGGTTTACGTAAATTTTATAAAGGTTAATCTAGGATAGGAAGACTTCCTTACCATGATCGAAAACGCTTCTATGAAAGAGCAGCTAACAAGTATTCATGTGTTCTCACCTTGCACCCTTCCGAAGTCCACTTCTGTTACTAGTTGACCAGTACATACACTTCTGTTTATCAATGCGGATTGTATAGTTGACATCAGTTCGTGGATTATATTGTGGTATGATGGTTTTATTGAGACCAAGGGCAGGGGTTGGTGAAGGATCTTTGTCATCCACGCATGCGCGTTTATGCCTCTGATTGCCAAAACAGGATCGTCTAGACCTCTTCAGTGCTTCAGTCTTTATTGGTGAGCGTAAAATCCCAATGTAGTACAAACCAGTACTTGTAATGATGCTTTCATCAAGAAAAAGAGTGTACGGATTTAAGCTGCAATCCACAGGGAACCCTGACGGTCCTACTGATCTGCTACAATTCGACAAACACGTTCAGCTTTGGACGTTTCCCAAATTTAACAAGTAAATCAAAGCTGATGGAACGTAGTAGAGTTTGGATGTGTTTACCTTCCACACATTGTACTCGCATTAGTTAGGAAAGAAAATAAGATGAGTGAGACAAGTGAAAACGCTTCAACAAAAAAAGGTCAACACACATAGCTACCAACTATTCCGTAGGAGTTCAATTAAAAAAAACATTTACAATTTTCAAAGTTCAAAGAGTTTCTGATGTATTTTTTAAACACATTTGAGTAATCATAGAGTGATGTCTTTTAGTGGCATAAGTGTGAATACTGACAACATATAGATTCGAGTGAGGCCTTACCACTGGAACGGGGTATATAATCCAAGTTTCTCTTTCCTTTGTGTGGGTTTATTGGATTCTTTGTTAATGCTGTAGATCAGCGAAACTTGGATTATATAGCCCGTTCCAGTGGTAAGGCCTCACTCAAATCTATATGTTGTATTCACATTTGAGTAAGTTTAAAAATTTTCTGGTTCCATCAAAAATAAAAGAGGTTCATTGTAAACATTAAAACGGCAAACTTATGACGTCTCGCAAAATAAAAATACCTTGTGGAGTACTGCAATTCAATCATCTCTTGTGTGCATGACTTCCAATAAATTTAGGAAAGGATGTCAAATTCTGATTTCTAAAGCTTTTTGCCGATAGAAAAAGACAAGGGGAGTTGAGTTGCCTATTAGCTGCTCCAATAGGGTTTAATTAACAGGCAAGAAATGTTTCAAAAACTGCTCGTTGCTTTTCTAATAATAAAGGGAGTGGTATTCATAGAGGAGTCATGAAGAGCGAGGAGTTAAATTTTTGTTACCATAACGACCAACGGAGATCCGCCTGCCAGCTTCAAGATTTCTTCTCCTGATGGCAAAACGATTCCTGCGTAGCCGTTATTTTTTTCATGTTCCTAATCTTGTTTGGTGTCACCTTTGCGGCACTTACTGAGACTTCTCCAAAGTCAAGCGTCACAGGTTTTTCTGATGGTATCTTAGCTGATAAGATACCTTCTAAAACTGTATCTATTTCTTTCATATTTCTCGCAAAGTTCCTTTTTTGCACCTTAAGAATAAATTAAAACACATATAGCAACGTTATTCATAAAACACGATATAGTGAAACTCCTATGTTATAGCCTGAATTAGTTAGAACTCGTGCTGCTCGGTTTTGAAGTTTTTGTAGTCTAGTGGCCAAAGTTGATCCACAGTTGCCCAACAATTCAGAACAATAGTTAAAACTGATGTGGTTGAACTAAGGAATTATAAATTGTATGAACTGTTGGCGTATAGGAATACAATGGCGTACACATTTCAGTGCACCAATACCACATGCAATCTTTTTTGGATATTTGCCTGATGTGGATATTTGACTCAGTGGGTAATCAGAGGGTTGCGCGTTCAAATCCCGTCCGGAAAGATTTTTTGAATTAAGCTTATGCCAAGGCATGCATCTGCTCTTAATCTTGTAAGTCTTAGACTGTCTTTGGTTTTTCTGTACGTGACTTCTTGTGCGTGCGAAGTGTAAAATGTTAGCTACCTTTAATTGTTTTGTCTTGAACATTTCTCTTATTGTATTGATGTAGAAAACCGTGTCGAGAACATGGATGAAAAGATTTTGCATGATTTTTAAAGTCTACCCAAAAACTCATACTGCAATTGCATTGAAATAAGATGAGACGCTTTTCTGGTTCCTTCCGCTATGCTCTTACAAAGTCTCGGCAAGTACCTACTAGTACAAATAATTCCTCGATCATTATAAATTTAAATTCAAAAGGAAAAACTAGTGGTCAAATAGCGCCGTGTACTAATGGCGTCACGAATCACACAAACAAACCAGCTATCGTATAATCGGGAGGCGGCTGATGCAACGTTTTGAACCAAGATAACTACGTTCTCTATACAGCTTTTTGTCCAACATGCCTTTGTTTGTCTGACCGTCAAGTGAGGTAAGCGCACAATGCTGATTTTGCCACTTTTCTGCGTGTTCTACTAGACCTTTTTTTTTTGTAACGTACTACGTTTGCTTTTGTACTAAGAATACGCTAATAGAATAAAAATTCTATTTTAATTAGGAATGCACAACATTTATATAAGTGTGTATTTTATGCGATACCTCCTTAACAATTGCAAACTTCATCTGCGAAGAGTCTGAGCTATATTCCGACTTCCAGAAAAGCGATTCCATCAGTATTTCCCAGGAAACATGAATCACCTGTCTTGGCAGATCTAAAATTATAAACATTATTTTACAGTTAATAAGATCTTTAACTCAGATCGCAAGATCTATGATCATGCTCATACTCTTAATTTGCCGTACAATGGTATATTCTTACACTCGAACCAATACTCAAACTAATATACTTCAACATTTCTTTATCATCTAGATTTTTGATTCCTTATTGTGTCATATGAAATGCTGCAAAAAAGGTAGATAGCCAGGATAGAAAAAACAGCAAAATACACGTAAAATCATCAGTCGCTTAGTTACTCTTGTTTTCGATTTTTTTTCATAACACTTTCTGTTTTGAAAATGCAATTTCCAGAAATTTGGTTTAAGCTGAAGCTGTTTTCCTGTTGTGAAACTTACAACACATTTCTATTCACTGTTACACTATATTCCATCTTTGAGCAGCTTTAATACAGAGTTTTTAGGAAAATGAAATTGTGTTGAACTGGGTCATCCAGAGCTCCATGATCAAGAAAAACCCAACAATGGCTAAAAAGACAGTGTCAATTATCGTGATAGTTTCACGATTGGGTGTTGAAAATCCGTCATTTATCAGATAGTTGCGTAAAAACAAAAAGCTTCCGAAACTCACGAATAAATTGCTAGTTTTTAAGCCTGGCAATATGACTTAAACATCATACAATATTTGTTAACTAGATGCTATAAGAGGCGATAAATTATACAGCATTTTGATACTTTTATTATTTAAGAACAATATAACACAAAAAGTATTTTCCAAAATAGAGTTCAATTTATTCACTTCTCCTGCAAGTCAAACAGTCACCTAAAGAGCTGTCCGCGCCAACCTCTGCGAGGCCTAAAGTTAACACTGGACGCTTTTGATCTCACACGAATGTTTACCGTAAAGCACTGATAAGTATCTGGCGTTCAGTTCCTACCATCCCGCGCAACACAAACAATCTATTGTCAACACGAAATATTTTCTTGTTCAGCGGATAGACCCTGCTAATGAAGGATAGCGGTGAAAAAAAAATTCAAATTCTGTTATGGTTCTCGAGATATTAGAGTTTAATGTTTTCAAATGATGACGTCAGTTGTTGTACAGGGAGATTTTCATTTTTTTTTAAATCTGCTGCCAATGGGAGTGGGTAATTTTTGGAAGAATCAAAGCCAAACTTGGGCTGACGGATGTTTCTCGAGGTATTCTTCAGAATAGAATACCTACCTCGAGCGTAGTAAAACATGTTTTGGATTTGATCCGATCTTATTTTGTTTAATCAGATGGCTATGTCGTCGTACTGTGTGCCCTGACTGTTACCGGGCCTTCCTAAAGGCGGGTGTAAAGACGAGTTCTTCTACATTAATAGGATTGTATTTACAAGTCTTTTTTATGCTATATGTTTTCGAGCCATCCATCCAAAGCTCATATTCAGTCGCATTATTCAGGGGATCAAGGGTTGTCCCCAGTGCGTCGTATTTCCAGTAGAAAGAAATGTAATGCCATATACCATAATGAAAGTTTGAATAATTGTATCGGCATGAGCCATTTTCGATGTATACATCAATGAACGACAGACGTTTTCCTGCTCCAAATCTTACACCCTTTATCCAGCCTTCGTCCTTCCGTGTGTTGCCAAAGTATGTTTGGATCTTATCGCTACTGTACTTTACAAACATGGAAATAACAAAGCCTCTGCGGCATGTAACCGGGTCGACGAGGCACATTGAGCTGAAGTCGCCAAGAGTTAACCAAGCGTTAAAAGATTCGTTGAGCTTTAAGCCGATTCCTGTGGGGGAGGATACGAATGAAATTGTCCCATTTGCTACTGCTGGTTGTGCATTCTTCGAGTCGACAATTCCACCATTGCGTGCTATCTGAAAGTTCCAGCAGTGTTCAACACATGCGCAAAAGTAGTCAGGCCCTTGGAATATTTTGATAGAACAGAAAAATTTAATAAGAAATCTACCAAAAAAACGTTTTCTATTGGTGGTATTGAATAGCAGGTAAAACATAGAAAATGCAATGAAGTGGGGGAGCGAGAAATATTGAAAACCTTTTTTCTATATTGATTTTAGAGTCTTTGGTCGCCGTGAATGACCCAAAGAAGTAGATAACAAAATCATTATTAATATTGATGCCTAGAATGCACTCTTAATCCCCCGAACACAAACAAACTGCAAAACACATTTGCGTTATTAGCTCATCAACACAAAAAGCAAAGGATATTGTGATTTTAGGTCATCTGAGGTAGTTGTGTCAGTTTTTTTCTGACAATCAAGGTTGTCTAAAAATTTGTTCCTAATATAGTGTATGCCCTTTTTTATATTCTGTATCATGCTATAGGCATAGCTATACCCTAGGTTTACACTATTTGTGATCTGCAGTTAAAAACCCTAAAGAACTGAAGAAGCCATCGCCCTGTAAATACATGTAGACGCCCAGCCCGGATTATACGCCTACCCCGTTTCAAGGCCAGATGGATAAGACCAAGTTTTAAACAAACGTATTTGCGTGTTATTGAGAAAAACATTACATTTATCATTGGATACTACCTGGATCATCTCTGCAGGGACAAACTCGCTCGTATCCAGTTTTGAGGGAAGAACAGTCGATACTGAACGGTATTTTAAGATATCCAATCTTTTCCCCACCCTTGTAGGAAGGATGAGCTTCTCCTGGGACAAACGCGGTGTTTAATGAAGGTTGAGCGTTAAGTGAATCTTCAAAGATGCGAAAAATTTGAGAGGCGTTGTCCCTTGGAAATCTATGGTCTGTACTTACACAGTATTGGTTCGTTTTTGCACACTGGTCATAACAGCTCTTTCCTTTTTGGCCCAGATGTAATGGTGAACTAGAAAACAAGGGAAAAAAAGCCATTATCCTTGCTGCTGCTGTAAATAGAAAAAATGGTATTAATAACTAGTATCATATGCTTGTGATTATCCTCTAATGTTCGACATGCTTGCAACATTACAGTTGAATCCCAATAACTCGAAACCTCTATAACTCGAACTCCCCGCAAACTCGAGGCGAAACTGATTTCTTCTCGAGATTGCCTCATATAAATCCATACACTAGTTTTAACTAACTCTAAATCGAAACTCCAATAATTCGAAGTAATTTGCTTCCCTTGATAATTTGAGTAAACAAGGCTTAACTATAACTCAATTTTAGTGCATTCGTGTTTCATATTTTGGGTTCGACTGAATAACTCTAAAAGCATGCAGCAGTTGTTTTTAATCTATTATTTCTCCTCGCATATAAGCTTAACAGTTCATAAATATTTTTTCCGCTAGATGCAAAGAGCACACAATTTCAACTGGTCAAATCAATTTTCCAAACAATTTAAACGGTCTCTTGTTTAATAATTGAGAAGACGGACTGTAAAATTGGGACCCCCCCCCCCCCTCAGTCTGATTTTAAAAGTACGCAACCAATTGCCTTGAAGTTTGGTATGTGTAATGAGTGTAACGTGTAATTCCAATTAAGCGTAGTCACGTGGCACTTAATTAGTTTCTATGGAAACCATAGCACAGAAACACCATTACCAAGTGTAAAATTGGTGTTTTTCAATGATATTCACCTAATCGATGTAAAAATCGATGTAAAAACTTTGCACTTGTAATTGAAATATATTAGTGCTCAATTATTTTTCAACTAATTTATGCCGCGTGATCTCTAATTTGTTTCCATGCATGGTAACAACAGCAAAGAAATCAGTGTCAAAACTGCAAAACTGTCGACACCAAAACGATTAAGAACAATGATATTTCGCTTGGCAGAGTAGTTGCACATAATCAACTAACTAATCTTGTAATCAAAAAAGTTAATTATATTGCCATAGCAACGATTTCCAAAAATCCACAATGGCAGCCATCAGCCCAAGTTTTCCGGATTTTGTAATTCGTTTCAAAAAACTTGTAAAACAACAATTAACAATCAAAAACAAATTAAAAATGAAATTTCTAAGAAAACTATTGAATTTGTAAAATAACCTAAAAATAACTAAGTTCCAGCCATTTTTTTCAGTCAAAGCACCGTTTTTGAAGGCAAACGACGAGTTTCGAACAGAGCTGAAAAACGTCTGCACGTTCGCTTACCGCTCTCCAGTATGTAACATGGGCGCGCAAGGCGGGCCTTTTAAACCCTAAAGTTTGGTTAACAAATCGTGGGCTTTGTGGTTTTTGCCACTTAATAAGCTACTGTTTTTAGTAATAACATTTTTTGCAGTTGTTTTTCCCAGAGGGA
>JAOBRD020277126.1:0-21518 GCA_027575215.2 Hydrozoanthus sils | reverse complement strand
TAGAAGGTATGTGCTAAAAATGTTCTTCATACGATATTTAGGAAACACTTGATAATGATAATGATAATGATAATGATGATGATGATGATGATGATGATGATGACGATGACGATGACGATGATGAAAATGATAATGATAATGATAATGATAATTTATTGTACCCTCATTCACACTTAATACAGTTTTTTTTTTAAAAAAAATAAATCACAATATCTAGGGTACCAACTTCCAAAAATAACTTTAAAGTTAAAAATTTGGTACCTTTTGGCAGCATTTCCATGCTCTCCGCTTTGTCATCATCGTCATCGTCATCAATGATGGCGTATCTATGGCGCCTCTTGCCTCGCCAGCTCCTCCTCCTGCATAGCGACAGATCAATTTATTAGTAACCAAAAAGTTAATCAGCCGCTGAGAAATACGCCATACCCGCGCCTACAATGTATGTCTTTACGCCAGTAACGTCACAACGAGAAGAAATGCGTGCGTTATTGTAAGATCTTTCGAAAATATGGCACTACTGTATACCAAAAGGCCAAGAAAATTGCAAACTACACGTGAACGATCTATACTTGATTTGCCGTTTTCGACTTGACGCTTAAGACGTTTTGAAATCGAATGAGCCCACGACTATAGTACAATATGGCGGATCTCTGAGAGATTCATTAGCTCTTTTCGCAATTTATTTTTTACAAGACTGGACGATAGCTATAAAAAAAAATTTTGCAGTGCCAAATTGATGAACTTTGACAAAAAAGGCGATTTGAGAGAATCAGCTTCCCTTAAACAAAGCAACTTTACTACATATGCATAGATAATCAAGGAAACAACGCGCCATCGCCCTTAACAGCCCCCTTAGAGTTATATAAAAGAATTTAGCGTTCCCAGTTTCAAAACAGCGCCCAACTTTCCGTTCAGACCTATTTTTGTTAGTTAAGGTTATAAATTTTAGCAAGCACTATGAACAGTAAGAGAAAAAAATGCCTTCCTTGGCCCACTTCCCTTAATAGTCATGCAAGTCATGGAAACGATCGGAACCTCGTCTCACTCACTTTAGCTCAAGTGCAGGGAAGGGGTTTACGAAGGGAGAATTATCTCACTTGTAGGGACAGGGCCTCATGCTTCATCCGCACGAGGTCTCGCTTTCAGTACACAGTCTATGAAAATACAGTCACTATTTCATGTAATCCTCCTTTGGGGACAATAGATGGTCACGTTTTTATAATTATTTTGTCTGCATTCAAATAAGTCCTACTATGGGTAACATATTCTCTTGAAAGTTTACCTCAAGAACGAGGCTAGTAGGGTTAATTTGACTGGAGACAAAAGACTATTAAATCCGCCGCCATTTATGAATAAGGTCTATGTCGATCTATGGGTTCTTTCCGTTATGTCATAAAACCAAATTTTTTGTTATATGATTCGGTGTTCTTGAGGAATTTTCAAGGTTCATTAAAATCTTTCTTAAGAAGCCATATTCAATTCTTTGAGAAGCTAAAAAATCTTAACTCTTAAGTCAAGAGGACCATTCAAGGAGTTGGACAGGTCTTTCGAGGTTGTTTAAGGATTATCGGGTATAAACATTTTGAAAATAAAATCTAAGGACATTTTCTGGCATCTGAGGATCCGTATAAAAGAAGAAATGGTTCTTCAAGAAATGTTTTAATAGAGGGGGAGGAAGGTTGATTTGAGTACCAGAGGCCATTTTTTTATTATTTTTTCCTATCCATGAAGTAGCAGAGCTTCAAACAAGAATAATTTTGTTCGTCATACACATAACTCACCCATCCTGACACACACTGGTTCGTAACAGTTATGTAAATACGTTACTTTGTTACCATCATTAGTAGTGGGAATAAAATGACTATTACTTGCTGTTATTATGAGCATTACTGCTCTTTAAACAGAAAATAAAAATGAAAATGTTTGCAATCTGAACGGTAGAGTACAGTTAAATGAAGAAAGAAACAACACAAAATGTGGTGCAAGTTACAAGAAAACAAGAAAAATTCATGCAAAATGGTAGATAAGCAAACGATTCACCGAAAAAGAAATGTCCAATTAAAGACCAAAGAAACGGCAACATGCATGTAGTCGGTAAAGGATAACTGGATTATGAACTGTCCGGAATAGAAACAGTTTGATTAACAGACAGGCAGATATCTTTGAGCATACCCGTTCTGGCAAGAAGAGGGTGCCTCCTCTAACGCGGGAGCCTCGACAGATACAACTTTTTTACGGCGATATCTACGAGAGAATTAACAGAACAAGTCCACAGCAAGAGACTTACAGCAGCATAGTTCTGTTTAAGATTCATGGTACGTCTTATGATGGTGGTGATAAGTTGGATATTGGCAGTGGCAAATTCCATGGTGACAACAAGTTTGAAGATGTTGATGACCAAGTCGAAAAAAATGATATGGTTGCATGGTCATGATAAAATCAAAGGTGATAACAAGTTGAAAATGATGACAAGTTCGATGGTCATGGTAAAATCAAAGCTGATAACAAGTTTGGGAATGATGACAAGTTCTATGGTCATAATAAAATCAAAGGTGATAACAAGTTTGGGAATGATGACAAGTTCCATGGTCATAATAAAATCAAAGGTGATAACAAGTTTGGGAATGATGACAAGTTCCATGGTCATGGTAAAATCAAAGGTGATAACAAGTTTGGGAATGATGACAAGTTCTATGGTCATAATAAAATCAAAGGTGATAACAAGTTTGGGAATGATGACAAGTTCCATGGTCATAATAAAATCAAAGGTGATAACAAGTTTGGGAATGATGACAAGTTCCATGGTCATGGTAAAATCAAAGGTGATGGCAAGTTTCAGGATGACGAGTTCCATGGGCTTAATAAAATCAAGGCCTATAATGAGTTTGAGAATGATTAAAAGTTCCATGGTCATGGTAAAATCAAGGATGATAACGGGTTTGAGAGCGATGACAAGTTCCATGGTAAAAACAAAAGAAATAACAAGTTCCATGGTCATGGTAAAATCAAAGGGAATAACAAGTTCCATGGTCATGGTAAAATCAAGGATGATAACAGGTTTGAGAGTGATGACAAGTTCGATGGTAAAATCAAAAGAAATAACAAGTTCCATGGTCATGGTAAAATCAAAGGGAATAACAAGTTTGAGAACGATGACAAATTCTATGATCGTGGTAAAATCAAAGGTAATAACAGGTCCCATGGTCACGGTAAAATCAAAGCTGATAACAAGTTTGGGAATGATGACAAGTTCCATGGTCAAGGTAAAATCAAAGCTGATAACAAGTTTGAGAACGATAACAAGTTCCATGGTCAAGCTAAAATCAAAGCTGATAACAAGTTTGAGAACGATGACAAGTTCCATGGTCATGGTAAAATTAAAAGTGATAACAAATTTGAGAATGATGACAAGTCCCATATTCATGGTAAAATCAAAGCTGATAACAAGTTTGGGAATGATGACAAGTTCCATGGTCATGGTAAAATCAAAGCTGATAACAAGTTTGAGAACAATGACAAGTTCCATGGTCATGTAAAATCAAAGATGATGACAAGTTTGAGAATGATTAAAAGTTCCATGGTCCCGGTAAAACCAAAGGTGATAACAAGTTTGAAAATCATCTAGCTTAGGAAGTTTCAGTTGACTATAACGGTTTGGTATTTGCGTATTTAACCTGCTGAAGAAGAATATAGTAAACGAAACGTCCTAAACTAAACATTTTAGTTAGCGTCAACTTGTTAACATTTTTTTTATCAAATCCTTAATACGCCTGGCTACAAACCGGATATCTTTAAACTAACGCATATCTTGCTCGAACCAATGTTGTTTCAACACGAACGTAAAGGGATACCTTAGCGAGAATGGTTTTACTAAACATTTTTCTTAAGTTCTGTACTCACCTGCCCAGACAGAAGCAAACACCCCAAATGATACCACCAACACCCATGATGATACCAAATATTATGACTGTCACATAAAGGATACTCCAGTCTAAAACAAACAACAAAGATTGCTAAGAATAGCTTATGGTATCACTAATACAGTCCTGATTCTTCAGTCTAAAACAAACACAGACACCGAAGTATGGCTAATCACACTAAGAAATGTTATTGCCGTATATGGCCCGGTCAAAAGCTGAAAACAGTAGTAGATGGTATAAAGGTGAAACAAAACTGAGATTACAACGAACGAGAATTGATCGCGCAGACAGTTTAACAAGTTCTTAGTGTTCAAAAAATCTACTTGCTATACATACCGCAGTTGCTTTCCTTCACACCAAAGCTGGCTTTGAAGATATCCTGCATCCAAAAGCTTTCGCAAACACACAATTTCGTTCGACGGTCACAGTAGCCATGTCCAGAACAATTGTTCCTACAAACTGTAATGAAAATTAAACTATGTCAGTAGCTTATTTTTTGCGGTTCCTGTTTAAAGAAAATAAACATCTGTTCTAATCTTTCTTTTTTTGCCCTTTTTGCGAAAGAAAGAGGAGGTCTAATGCAGAAATTGCAACACAAGTTGAAGTTAAGCAGTCCGAAAACAGAAAACTTGCTTGGAAACATATTAGCTAAACACTTTTTATGACGAAATGAAGCACCAACAAAAGCTTGTCAATTCATACGGTGAACTTACTTAAAAATATACAGGAATTGAAATTCAATAGTTTCTCAGAAACCGGCTGTTCTTACAGATATGTTCCTGCGTTCTTGATAGAAATCATTCAATAAGGCATTTTCACACTCATGTGCATTTTTGCGCAGTGCGTATGTCCCACTGTTTTGGTGGGCCATAGGTCTTACAAATATTATGGTTTCCGAGATATAAAATTGTTCTTGTCTTTGTACGGTAGTTCATGTGATTTGCAGTGTTTATTTCCCAATGTTTTGCATGGGTGACAGGATTCGGTGACATTTGTAAAACCCATGGCCCGCCAAAACAGTGAGATATACGCTCTGCGCACAAGTGTGAAAATGCCTAATTCAAACTTTAGGTATCGCTCCAGAAACGTACCAGAATGTGGAAAGTGCTACACACATCGTGGTCATTTAATGGCAACCTTGAAGACAACTAACAACCAGCCTGGCCGTAGATTGCATAAAATTTAAACACAAATATGGCTGTAGCACAACTTACTATAAGGATCCACTTTTAACATGCGGAACTCAAAGAAGCCTTCCTCATTCTCAATCTTCTCTTTGAGCACCTCAGCAACATCCTGGCCATCCCGAGGTTCCTTTGACTCTTTTTCCTTCACGTAAAACATAACTACAACGCTGAAAGTAGAACAATGTGATCAGATAACTTTCTGCGGCTCCAAATTGCAGTGAAACAATAAACTAACATACACACCACATGCAACTTAGATAGAACAAACGCAGCCAAGCATGAAAGAAGACTTTAACTAGCGATAGAATCTTGCTAGCTCTAAACCTGCAGATTCGATAGAATAGCGTATATTTGCTGTCAAAATAAGATGACATAACACATAACACCAAATCAACAGGATGAGGGGATAGCACCATTAAGTGGAAGGGAACAAGATGTCTAAACATCTGGTTGGTGTTCACTAAGACGACCACACACCTGTGCCCAGTCCCTGCTTCCTTGATATGTTCCACAATGATTGCCTTGTCCTCCACATTGAGGATTACAGCCAGTTTTCGAATAAGTTGTTCCTGAAACAGGGACAGATTAAAGCAAAATGATCATTCCCGATGCATACCGAGTTCTTCGGCGTTACAAAACAAAGTTATAGCAAACCTAGCTTTGATACTTATCTAAAAATCCAAACTATCAATCAGAGAGAATAGGCAAATTGCTCTCGTGGCTCGTTTCTAGGGACTTTCCAAGGAACTCCAGGGCTTCAAAAATTTTCTAAGGTTTTCAGAACCCTGAACTACATATCTTCTGAGTAATGTAATGAATTCTTCCTTGTAGAGAGGGCAGGTTACTGCGACATTGAATCAGTTATTAGGGCAACCAATATGCAGGTGTGCTCTGGGGATTTATGACATACCATGAAAAG
Source organism: Hydrozoanthus sils (assembly GCA_027575215.2). Classification (NCBI taxonomy): domain Eukaryota; kingdom Metazoa; phylum Cnidaria; class Anthozoa; order Zoantharia; family Hydrozoanthidae; genus Hydrozoanthus; species Hydrozoanthus sils. Next base: position 15,492 of record JAOBRD020277126.1, on the reverse strand, counting down.
ACAGATGTCGAGTTATGGCAACTAACAATTATTCTAGAGGCTCATTTTTTAGCTTGGCAACAATTTCCTTAAATAAAAAGGTCATTCGGTATGTGAGCTGAAAACCGACTTTGAACATTAGAAACAAAATACTCGAGGTTGAAAACTTAATAACTGGTTTTGTCACACACTTCCTACCTTGTTCTCCTCTGTAAACCTCGTAATGTCCACATCAAGGTAAAGTTCTACAAGATGAGCGCTGTGTTCATCTACAACAAGACACTATGTTAGTTAACCTTTTCAGTCTGATGAGTTCACCAACATCTAACTTCTCCTTACATAACTTCAGCAAATACGCTACGAGGTTATGAGGCCCAACAAGGCATGTTGGTGTAGTAAACAAGCCTAGTTCTTGTTATCTGTAAAGGAGGAAAGTAGTCCTAGCTGGGTGAGTTACCAACACATTTTTTCGTATTTGGGGTCGTAAGTGTTAACACATTTTCACGCAAAAAGAGTCTCCACCACTCTTGGATACTCGAAAAGTCGGACAGGTTTTACAACCCAACTAAAGGACTCCAAGGGTCAACGGTTTAACGTCCTTATCCGAGAATTCGCAAAGGTCAAACTGTTTGTAGATGTTAGAGCAAAGACAGCAACTTCTCCTCAAATACTCTAAGACCCCGAGTTAAAGTTGAGCTCAATGAATTTATACTAGCAAAAAATTCCAGCCATCGAGGTTAGCTGTTTAGTACCCACACAACGCACTTTCCCAACAGGGTTGTGAAACCTGTACACCTTCAAAAGAGTTGGGTTTTGGCAATCTCAATCTGACTAAATTTTTTCTGAACGTTGAGTTTTTCATTCCCATAAAAAAAAATAATTGTCATTACAAAACGCCCAAGGAACCCCGCCTGTGACTACAAATATTTTTCGGTTTGTTATATTCAAAGACCCCATTAATCCGAACCAACCAATTAACATAATGTTTTTTATGTTCAACCTTAAAGTTTATCATTCTCTCTCTTTCCATACCTTCTTTCACTGTGATAATCGCCTCGTCGTCTGATTTGAGACCTTTGTTGTCTGCTACCGTTAACTTGAACTTGTACATCCCTTCAACCAGATTGGACAGCCGTAATACCGATTGGTGGTCACTATTGTTGATCACATCCTGCAAATCAATCATAAAAGATCACTAGATTTTTTTCCTGAAACTTATTCTACTGAAACTTGACAGCTCCTACAACCATAGAAAACAAATAACACTTACAAAACTGACACAGAAATCGCTTCGACCTTGATTTACCCTGACAAAGTTTTTAAAACTTTCAAGCTACCTCGATTTGAGTCTGATGAAAAAAAAAACAATCTATTTTTAACATACAAAAGAAATAGATGAGTGCAACCTTTTCTAACCTTATACAAGAACAACGGACAGCAAGAGAACTAATTTGATCTCTGTCTTTATATCATAAAATATTTATGATTCTATAGTACCAGAGATTTCGGCGCACAGACAAACTGAAGTCCAAAGTCTTTCCCAATTCTAGGGCATTTTATCTGAATTTCTTGGGGGTTTTTTTGAAAATGCATTCGTTTATTTGTCAAGGTTTCTAGTTTAGGTTCCACCATCTCTACCCTCAACCTACCCCTGCAGCTGGACTCTTCGGGTCCCTTGTCCACAGATACATGGCTACACCCTGGTCATCAGTGGACTGACTACCATCCAGCTCGGCCGCACGATTGGGAAGATGAACCACCACATCGGGTCCTGCGCGGGCCACTGGAGGAGTGTTTATATCTAGACAAACAAGATTTAGCAGAAATTATAATTATGAGGTTTACTTGTGAGTTTTATTGTGCTAATTGTCTTCTCTTATTCTCATTTTAGGGCACTACACTATTTATAAGAATCCTGTTTTCTCTATACTAAGTAATCCACGATTTATATTTTTCCTTCATATATTTCAATACTTCTCTTTTTCCTTTATGTTACTATTTAAGTTTGTGTTGTCTGACCTGTTTTCATTAAACAAGTCTTGAAATCCTGTGTAAACTTTTCTTATTTAGTGATCACCCACCCTTATGGTTATTGTGGGTGACCATCATTTAGTTTTGAATATCTAAACCTGGCCTGTAACAACAAAATTTTGGATGTGTAAAAAATTGTTGTTGTTGAACATTGTTTTCTCAAAATTACAGATTTCCAGGTTCTTTGGGATCTTGAGCATAAAACGAGGTGCAACTTTGGAGAATTCAAGAGAGTTTGTAGATGGTTTGAAGCATCCTAAAGATATAAAGATATGTCCGGTGCCAGAACTTCATTCTGGATCTTAAATTCACTAAGATGAAGGTATGTCTTTGCTTAGATATCATAAGGTCGTTAAATCAAAGGCCCAGTTTCTCGATCTCCTATTGCGGGATTCAATAGAACCAACACTTGTCAAAAAAGAGTAAGGAGGTCCCGGTGTCATGGCCTGTCAACTTTTATTTGAGGGCAATTATTTTGAAATAATACTAATGTGAGCCATATATACCGGACAATTTAATACCCATCAGTCCATGTATTTCTTAGTAAACAGGTGCTGAAAAGCCCTAACAACGAGCACTTACATAGCTTTCTATTTTATTTCAAGTGTTTGCATAACTCCTTACCTTTCTTAACATTAACTGCTACCTGGTCATGCCCAGTAAGGCCCTTCTGGTCAGTCACGGTCAATTTAAACACGTAACGACCTTCTTGTAGCTTCTTCAGCGTCACCACGCGATTGTTAGCACCGACCATTTCTGCTTGAGCTGGGCCCCTGGACAACAAACAAAGAGATCTCTTCAGGGTTCTTACTTTTTTGTCAACAATCAAATTTCAGACCCTTTCAGGAGTTTCCCACACGTTTTCAAGTATGCAAAACGACAATGACTAGGTTGGGGCACACTACGGCTTACTTCTCTATCAAAAGCAATAATTACTCGGGCTTCCTGTGGAAGAGCCCGAGTATTAAAATGCAGTTCATCCACAAAACTCAGAACTTTCCAAAAAGTCAGTTCCAGCGCATCTGCACAATCTCGAGTTTTCTGCTTCCGGTGTAATTTGCGCAAATGTTTGGGTTTTTTCAAGTCGCCATAATTCTTCATTCATTGAGATGTTTGAGACGGTAGAAAATGATATGAGTATTAAATGTGAACAGAGCAGAAATAGCGTTGACAAAACTAACTTGACCAAGAACATTTACGTGGAAAGCTTTGATACACTGAGACGAATGCAAGAAACCTGATATACTGTTATCAGTAGCTAATTAAAAATCAAGAACATCAAGAAGGGCGCCATGTCAAATCGAAAGAGCAAGTACCTACATATTTATTTAACTGCTTTTGTTTTATATTTATAGTGAACTTTAGCGCCGATTTTAAATCCGCCGTATTGCTTCATTTTGTATTCTTGTGTGATGTGTTAGAAACGAGGAAAGTGTTACTTCCCTGAAAATAATCTGACAGAATTCATGTTCAGATCTTGTCGTGACAAGTTGTACTTTATAAGTACAATCGTGTAGTCAGTATAGCCTATAGGTGTCTTGAGTCGAAACAATGTGCGCATGAACCAGCAGAACTTCTCGCAGAACTTCAATGACGACACATCTCGAAACAGTCAACATTATGTTCGCATCGCTGTGTACACTTAATTGGGTAAATTTACGTAAATTTAAGAAAACTGTTTAAGTCGTCTTTTTAAATGAAATTCAAGACGATAGAGCGATCTAGTAAAAAAACTCTGTCGAGAGATAAAATCAGCGGTGGTCAAACCTTTCATGGAGTTGTTTACAACTTTCATGATTCAAATGTCAGGAAAACCATTAAAGTGCGCGCGTACAACTTTTTCGTATATACTTCGGCGGCTATATACCTCCTTGTTTACACAAAAATTGAAACAAATAGCAAAAAACGTCAACTTGCAAAAAGATAATTTTCGATTCGCAAGTCCCAAAAATCGCCTCGCAAAAGATTTGCAAATTGCGAAGAACTAATTCGAAATCTGTTATTATTGCTCTAAAATATTTGAAAAGGTTAGAATTCAATTTGGGCCTAGAGCTACTGCTAAAAATTTTGAAATGACTAAAAATTCTTACAGGAATGTTCCGAGCTCATTCGCCGATCTACGGCACCATCATAAAATAATAGTAAAAAGCGTAGCGGCGTTCTAAGACTAAATGCCGGCTAACTCGCGATTGACCATAACATAGATTATAGATCTGAATAATATTATAAAGTTCTCGCAAAAATTGCGCAATTTTGAGCCAATACTCAGCAGCTTCAACAAATTAAATGTTTTTGTTAAGCTGTGTTCACCAATTTCGCAATTATTTCTTTCACTCCAGCAGAAAGTATACTGTACCCCAGTTTCAATGCCTAGTAAAACCCCTACGGCCTTAGGAAGCCCGAGTTCACGCCTGAACGGCGTCTGGTTCAAAATATTCTAGGACAGCAAAATGAATCTATAAAAACGAATCCACCGAACAGTCTTTAAAGTAATGAAAATTACTTTTTCAGCTACTTTATCTCTTAAAAACGGCTGAAAATGGTTTTGCTTCATTTTCTTCTTAAAGCTCTATGCAAAAAGTGCTTTTAGTGTTGCTTACTGTACTTGCTCCCATTGGTATTTCACAATCTTCTGATCATCTCGGCTGCGCTTTGCATCCAAAGTTGTCGTATCATCTGGGAAAACCAAGTCCTAAAAAAAACACGAAAGAAATGAGTTGCATAATCTCTTAAACTTTTGGGAAGATTTCTGAATAGACAAAATGAAAAGGGTTGTTCCACAGAATCATTTCGTTCAGCTCCCCGCTTTTGACCGCTAATACATGGCTGATCTCTAATGCTAAAAACTTTCTACGTGTGTATACAAATTTTTCTCATGCGGGAACATAAAGTCCTACAAGAACCAAAAAGAAAATTAAATTATACAACCTGTTAACGCTTGAAACAAGGTTATCTCTAGCCTGTGAACAAGCTCTCTGTTTAAGGAAAGGTAAAAATATATATCGAGCAGCTCGCTTTTCCTCGGGCAGAAGGCCTTTTCACAGGCTAGGTTCTGTCTAGCCCCAAACTTAATAAAGCCCTATCTTGTATCAGTTCTTTCCCTGTTGTTTCCCAACAATACACTGTTGTTTTGTTTTTGTGTTAAAAGTTTTTTCATATTTAATGTATAAAGTTTTCATTACATTAGGATCGGCAACATCTGGTCTTTTGGGAATCAATCGACACCATTCTCTCAAAATTCAGAACAGAACCACAAAATAGTTATGTATCTTTTACAACAAATCTTTCTCCAAACCTTCTGTAGCCATAACTTTGTTGGTTTGAAGAATAGAGAGTTTCGTGGTTCCTACAGATCTGGACTGGTGAAGCTTTTCTACCTGTTTCTTTTTTTCATTTCATTCAAATAACAATGTACATATTCTGAGCATAAACGGAAATAACAGAAATTTCAAAAGTATAAATTACTTACATAATACTTTCATATTGTGCATTTTGTAGGGTTTTCGTTAAAGACTTTCGATTTTCTATTGGCTGTAAGTCTGCAAAGAGCTTCACTTCTTTTAATTTTTTCTGAAGATGAATGTATCTTTGTACAATTTCCTAATGTTTTAGTTGGTTTAGAGGATCACTTATATTTGGATTTTTACTTGCACTTTGCTTTTAAATATGTAGTATCGTGCTGTTAGTTCGCAAAAACCGAGAAAAATGAGTTCTGATTTGGTATTTAAACCAACAGAATCATGGACTAGCAAAGCTTGGTCTTCAATCCTTGCATTAATCTTGGCAGAACAACGAAGTTGTTTCTCACCTTATCCGACCCCGCCTTGGCGACAGGTGGTTCGTTCTTTTCTGGTTGTACAACCACAGTAACTTTTGTCGTGTCCGACTGACCACGTGCATCAGTCACCTTCAGTAGGAATGTGTAGTCACCCACAACCAGATTGGAGACCTTGAGGAATGCAGTGGTGGTTCCCTGGACAAAAAAGTGATCATAAAATCATTTATAATTAATATATGATAAATTTTCAACCTCAAATATCGTGTTTCTAGATTGGTTCAATCAACCTCGGTTATCAGCTCATATGCAAAATTGACCATATATGGAAACCATAATAATAACAATAATGTTTAGCATTTATATAGCGCCCTTTCCATATGTATATGATCAAAGGCACTTTACAATGATTTACAGTTGATTTTGGTTTGAGGTTCTTAGATAGTCCGCTATCAGGGCTCACAACTATATTCATAAGAGTTGCCCTTAGTTAGTAGAAGAGACAGACCACAACACCGGGATCACCCTACTCTTTGTCGACAAGTGCTGTGGGTTCTTTTAAGTCCCCCAGAGGAGATTGAGAGACTGGGCCTACGGATTAACGTCCTTATCCGAGAAGACACGAAGGTCTAACCGTTTGCAGATGTTAGAGCAAAGGCAGCACCTTCTCCTTAGTTATGTTAAGACCCTGAATGAAGGTCCGGCACCGGGAATCGAGCCCCATGTCTCCCGCATGCAAGACTGACGCCTTACCAACTAGGCTTACCAGGCGGCAGTATGACTGAAACTGACTGTGTAGTGTTGCAAACCTGATATATATGGTTCTGAATAGTTTTAGCTGTCATTCTAAAGTACCTGGATAGGTTTGGAAAACTCGAGAAATATAATAAAACAAATATTTCATTTGCGCTTGTTGTATATGATTTATAGCCCACTCAGCGCCACGTAGCTCTTTGGCTATTTACCATTTCATATCTTGGAATAAATGTTAAACGACCTTTCATCTATCATTTTTATCGAAATGTTTATATTCTAAAAAGAACATCCACCAACTTTTTTTGATTTGAACAAAACGCTAATTTCTTACGAATTTAAAAAAAAAAACTGGGCCGCCATTTTGGCACACCAAATGCCGATTCAATGTGACGTAGATTAAGGAATAATATCATGTGACGTAGATTAGAAGCTCTGCTCTCCGGTCGTCCTTGATGATCAGCAGCAACGGTTGACCAAGTTGTAGGCGGGAAAAAAAATCATGATGTGGTATCAGGGAAAAAAAATCCTCGGTCATCCCAGGAATTACTTGAAAAAAATTGCATGAAATTTTCTTTCAAAGGTAACAGAACGAGGAACTTACCTGCATATCTCCAACTGCTGGACTAGTAGGACTCTTGCTCCATTCGTAACTAGCGATACCCTACAGATTCCAAAAAACCGACATCAATATTCCAGTATAATTATTGCCCAAGAAAAACGAAAGATACCAACTGATAATACCCTTTCTAGAATACAGTATCAAAGACGAACGAGTTAGATTACCTTGTCATCTGTGCTACTATTCCCATATAACGTGACTGAGTTCAGTGGTAACGTTAGAACCACATCATGACTGGCTCTGGCGACTGGCGGGTAATCTTTCTCTGTACAAAACAATAGGTTTTGTTCGTCAAATCTAATTAAAATTCAAATCAAAACTGGTCTGGCGAAGTGAGTCTGCGAAGCACCAAGACCTCGCATGTTGACCCACTGACTCCAGTCAAAAGAGGAAAAAAATGTGTTCTGTTAAAACCAAAGAGCGTTCACTTTCTATTACAAAACATCTATAAACAAAACAATAAAAATATGTTCGTAATTTTATAACTAGTAATCTGTTCAATCATTGTTTTTCGAATTTATTTTTTACCAAAAATGTTCCACTCAAAGTCTGCAATTTATAAATAGCTCTGAGAATATTTGAAGTTAAAATAAATCCAACAAACGAAACTTAAATAAATGGCGTCAGAACAGATTAACTTAAACCTTCAAGCGATTCTGGACTTAGGACCCAGTTTAGAGCCGCATACGTAGATAACATAGTGCCATCAATCTGGACTTAAATTAATGATCTAATGGTTGTTGTCAGGACTCTTAAAGTATGAAGCATTTAAGGGTTACTGGTGTATTTAGATAGTTTTCTATGGTAAACCTACCGTTGTTTACAGTTACAGTGGCCGTTGTGGAATCTGTAGCCCTGTCTGAGTCAACAACAGTCAGTCTGGAAAACAACAAACAAGCTGAAGTAAGTAAACAGGAATCTTACCAATTTGACTTGAAAGATGTTTGTACGTTGTCAAAAAAATCATACTTTTAGTTGCTGCGCATTCTTGGTATTATCATTTCCCGTTTCCTCCTCAGCAGTGATACCACTGCTGAAAGAGAGAGGGAAGTCCTATACAAAAAACACAAATGAATAGGCCAGAAAGGAACAACAACTGAAAGCATGACAGTTAAATACTTGAAGGGCTGAAAAAAAAATTGATTAACTTGCCGACTCACAGGTCATTTTAAAAACTCATTCTAACAGTTCCTTTCTTTATAAATGGAAGTTTTTTATCTGCGGTGTCTAGATTACCAACAGGATACTCTTCCAGTTCGATATGAAACAACCAGAAACAAATCAAAAGTTGCTTACTTGAAGGTGTAGACTCCCGGTACCAACGATTTAAGCTGAAGGATGGGCGAGTCTGAACCAGAGCTTATCACTTTGTTCTTATCGTTCAGAGGCCCCTTGACTTCCTCCCACTTATACTGCACAATCTTGTCATCGTCGGTGCTCTCTGATCAAACAGATTGATTACATAATTATACACCACGAAAGTGTTCATCAAACACTGGCATGCCGCTAGTATGTGCGTGTAGGGCAAATAAAATATTTTGATAAAATTATAATAACAATACTCACAACAACCATTATCATTACGTGTTCAAATCAGGAAGATTAATCGAGTTTTATAACTCTATAGGGATTTTTGTTACCTTGTTAATAAGAAAATACTCAAGGTGAATGCTCGGAAAAAATTCTGATTTCACTTACGGCAATCGAACCTGCAACCCTCTGATTACTGGTCAGATATTTCGCCCACTGAGCTACAGAGGCTTGCATGGGGAGCCAAGTCAGTGGTTGAGTTCTTGTCTATTGAGTCCTGCTGAACATACAGTGCGTTTCGCATCCGCTTGCTCATAATATATCACTGAACAATTAGAGGTATTGTTATACGATTTAATTCCTCAAACAATTATATATGGATGTTTGCAACTTGAATATTTTATAGCATTCGACTCGAGGAGCACCTTCTTTCTGAGCTAAGCTCAATAACGTTTGGCCAAGTTCAGACAGTCAAAATTGACCATCTGTATGAGTGGAAAGCTTGAATAACCCTTGGTACTTCTGACTTCCATCAACTTTAATCTTCTTCAATCGAGTACATCCGTCATTCTTTATATTTTTATGTTTTTCAATATTCTAACTTTTTAGGAGATTTTTACATTGCACTCAATAAAGTCTGAAGCACACAAGAGGAAGTAGCTGAACTGGCCGCCTCACAAGGCAGAGAACTCAGCAATACCACTCTTTCATTTTAGAATTTTTCCTTGCAAGGCAGTGATATAAACCTTTCTACGCAAGATAGAATGACTTAGCTCTCTGCCTTGTGAGATAAACTAAGCTGCTTCTTTTCGTATAGGTTAGGCTTAAGCTGAAGCTTAAACGAGAAAGTATTCATTGACTTACTCCGTCCATCGAGCACAACTTCATTGGTAGGCAAGGTGATACTCTGTTCTCTAGGTGTGATGTCAGCTCTTGGTGGCTTGTTTACACGTGGGACTGTGACATGAGAAAAAAAGAGTTTTCAACAAAATATTGAACATTTTTGTGATCGTTCTTGGTCTGGCTTGCTCTAATACGCGCATGATTTACTGATTTACCAAACAATAAATATCAACTTCTTGTAACAGCAATCTCGCTTGTAAAATTTTGCTAAAGAACCTTTATTTGTACTAGCTTTTGCTTGTAATCGTTTACTGTTCAACTTTCTCTTATTGATTTAAGGCATACGATTTTGAAATAATAAAAAAGTGTGCAGCTCCAAACCTAAAACAACTACACTCTAAACTATATATGCATTAAATGTACATCTTCAAAATCTGAGCAACTAAAAGTTTATTTTAATGAAATACATAAACTACATTTTTCTTCTTTTTCAAAAACTTTTCTAACAAACCAAGTTCGACGATTCGAGTACATACACTTTAAATTCAACTACATAGTGTATAGATCTGCAGTTTGACAATAGTTGTGAAAAGGTGCGTTTCTATTGGTGATAAACGATCACATGAGGCATTGTCCTTCCCCGACCCTCAACGATTCGATTTGCTTATTGACTTTGTAGTACAGAACAATGCCTTGTTTAAGACCACAAAACTAGTCTTGGCAGGGTTTAGACAGGCGATCCTCTTAGCTGGTTTACGAGTCGAACTCGCATTTTGAGGAACACTGGCAAAGGAAAGAGTGATCAAGTTCCCTACCTGGCTTAACTGTGACGTTAACATAAGCGAACCCAATGGCGTGTCTTGATCCAGTGACTTTCACTTTGAACTGGTAAACACCTGGTTTGTCAAGCTGTGGAAGAAAATTGTTACAAGAACTAAGAAAAGCAACTATACTGTAGAGTTAATCTTTGTTCCGTGTTCGCATATCTTCACAACTCTCAAAATTGAAAGCTTCCAGACATTCTTGAGGTTTACTCCCAAAGAAATACCAAGACAAAGTTGTCCAAAGGCTGATTAACTTTAATTTAAGGTTAAGCCAAAATTCAAGTAGTATTTTCTTCTCTAAAGGGTTTGCAGTTCTTGTTAAGTACTGTTAAGATTTTCCACAAAGAAACTTGCCAATTCCAAAATTTCAGCTCAAATCAGTCTCTATAAGGTTGGCAACAAGAATGCAGGTTAAAATTTAACCCTGGGTAACAGGTGATCAGCCTTTCCTGTAGCAAAACGTTGGTTCAAACTATATTCAAACGATCAAAACGTGAAGCAATGCCCAAAAATACACCTCATCGTGTCTGTGTTGCAGAAAAACTTCACTCCAGTCAAAGAAAAAAATTGGAAAGTCATCAATTGACTACATCTAACAGTCTTCAAAAGACAACAGTTGACAAAAATGAAGTTTTTAAAACGGTCAACTTTTTTCAGTTTTTCCAGGAGTTTTCTCTGATGAAAATAAGAGCTTCACGAAGTTTCCATAACAACATCCAATCACAGTATTTTCAAGAAAAATTCAATGCCTGGACTTAACAGTAAACAATGATTCAACTTAACGCTTTCCATGAAGAAAACTTTTCAGGTTGAAACACCATAAAGGAGAGAATCTAATGATTGAGTCCACGAATTTTCAACTCCACGAAGACAAACACACAGTATAGAATTTTCCGGCAAGAAAAGTAATTCCAGAAAAAATATTTCAAGAATTTTCAATTCCATGACATTCCAACTTACCTGGCTAAGTGTGACCTGTTTTGTCTCTTGGCCTTGCATGTAGCCATGACTGCCATGTGGAGCTGAGATCTGCTGCCAGTGGTACGAGTAAGGGTGCCCTGAAAAAGGTTTTCAAAGTTATTATCTTACTATTGGTAGAGTATGACTCAGGTATGCATAACTCGTAACATACGTGGGTGGTACGGAATCAGATTTCTTCAGAATTGCCAAATTTACAAATTCCTGATTCAAACACATGTCCCAGTTGAGCTTTGGGTAACCAACTGAAGTCCATGATCTCAGAAAATGACCCTTTTCCTGAAACTTGAAGCATTAACTCATAAAATATCCTTACTCTCACATTGCCTCCAAAAAACAAAAGTTTTAGGCCCACACCAACAAGACGTGATCAAAGGTATTCTACATGGACCATGCGTTCACTCATAAGTAGGAACAAATTCTGGGTATTGATTAACATATTCGACATGGCTTATTAAAACAATAGGAAGTATTGATCAATGCATTGTGGGTAGCGACTGAGAGCCTTTAACATGCAGCACGAATACACCCAGAAAAGCAGACCAATGGTGTTGAAGGACTACGGAATGAAATAAACAGAAAAATACAGATCCATTTTTGGTGGTGATTGAAGGAGCTTAAGATGGCCTATGAAAATAATCAGAAATACAGATGCATTTATGGGTACCAATTATAGTCTTTAACGTGGACCACAAATACAACCGGAAATGCAGATCCATTATGGTCCAGTGTTTTTAAAGTACTTGTTATGGCATAAGCAAATAACCACGAGTACAGATGCATCGTAGATGGTGTTTCGAGGACCTCGACAAGAACAAAAAATAACAGGAAATGTTGAAGCAGTAATGACTGAAGGTCTTTAACTTGTAATAATTTAAAGGAAGCAAAGTAACCAAAGGGAGGAAGCATTGGTTAAATCTTATAAAATAATGTTGAAATGAAAAAAAAATTAACAAACCTGTCGCTTCCTTGGGCCAAGCACTTGCATACAGACTGACTGTGTTAACTGGTAAAACAATTTCCTTGTTACTGCCGGCTGACACATGGAGTGGGAGTGGTGGGGAAGTCGTTGGCAATGCTGAAAGAAAAACAAATTGAACTCACTGAACGAACAAAAGGAGAAACAGTTATTCTTTTGAATGGAATTAGTTCTTTCATCCCAGGTCAATTTATCAATATCTACCTTCTCCTTACATACTCATGCTAAATATTAAAGATGTTTTCTTACGAGAAAACTGAAATTGATTAAACACAGAAAAACCGCTGCAGATGAAAAGCAAAATTCTTCTATTTTACGCCTAGCATCTAAGTCTTCCTTCGAGTTATCAAAAGTTAGAACAAACTATGGAAAATTTAGTCCAAAAGTTTGGAATGACATTGACGAATCACTCAAAACTTTGAGTTACCGTAGTTTTAAACGGGAACTCAAAGTTAATTTTCTAATTTCATATAATAACGACCTATACATTTTTTTTCAAATCATGCACTTCATTTATTTTATTTTATGTAAGAGTAGTATAATAGGTTAATCTCATTTTGATTTTGACAAATCTGTCTTCCTCGATGTGCACACTATAATTTCAATCAACTTCAAAATAAAATGGGCACCCGACTAGTTTAGCTTTAACTGTTATTTTGGGTGTTCGACCACAGTAAATTAGTTTAATTTCTTTCTTTTTATTATGTAGAGGATCTAAAGTGGAAATAAAATGTTGTTGTTGTATGAAATGTACAATATGGGTCTAGGTTTTGGAGAATTTAGCAACGCATCATTAGACATAATTTATCTAGGGTTGAAAGGGTAGAGCCCTTATAAATGACTCGACTCAAATAACTGAAAAGGCTGAAATATTTGTCAAAAGGGAGGCAATAGCAAAAGATTTTTCGGAAATCAACTGTAGCTCCGTAAAATGCCAAAAGTGACGGTACTTTTTTGCCCTCCTATTAAATCCCGAAAGTAATACCACCCCCTCCCGAAAATAACGGCTATCCGAAAGTAGCTGCCCCTTTTGCCGGCAGAATTCGAAAGTAACGGGGAGCGTTACTTTCGGAATTCAGCGGTAGTCTGTTTTGTTTACTGTTTGTTCATCGGGTTACGTTACATTGTAGGAATATGAATACCAATGGAATTGACTTTTCAATTTCATAATATGTGCCCTCTTTTCGAGTTACAAATGTATTCTACCTGTCTGAAAATAACGGCTACCCGAAGGTAACGGCTACCGAAGAGTAGCGGCCCCTTTTGCCGGCAAAATCTGAGTTCTTGGTCAAGGGCCGGTCCGTTCTAGCCTATTCCAACTACTCTCAAGTTTATAAAATTCTTCCAGATTGTCAAGGCAATGATATCTTTTTCAAATTTAAAATTCAAAAAAGTTTTATCACTGGCAAAATAACGTTTTATACAGCCACACGAATCGGACAACGTTTTTATTTCATGTATTCCTATTCTGGAACAGGCCAAAATGAACACACCCAAAATCATAGTCTTGTGTCTTATTCTATGTAAACAATAGGTACTGCAGTGTAAAACAAGATCAATAGCTTAAAAGATTAGAAAATCAATACGATTCTAAACACTTCAGTATCAGTAAATCGTTTATTTTTTTTTGTCATTGTTCTTTACCTATGGCAATGTGAGAAAACATTATTAGACCCTTCATTTTTCGGAACCCTTATGTTTATCTAAGCACCCTTTCATTAGCCCCGACTACCCTGTTGTTTTCGTAATTCCAACACATTTTTGAGCCAAGGCAGATTATTCATATAAATATAAAAACTCGCCAACCTCACACATGTATGTAACAGAAATAATATTACCTTTTGTTAAAACTTTCTTCTTCCCTGTGAAATAAATTAAAAGGTGAAATTAAAGAAATTATTAGGTGTAACTACTACAAGCCAAATTATTTTCTTAGTAACTTTCAGTTAATAGAAGACTTTTTCTTCAAAAAACATACGAAGCATTGATAAATTTATACATCAACAGGTCATCTTTAATACATCTTTCAGATCTAAAGTACAGCACTAATTAGCTGGAAACAAATGGATTTAATCTATAATTTCCTATTATAAATGCCAGTTATTGTCAGACTGACTTAACTAGATTTTAGCTTTTCATTTGTGGTTCATACTATGTACACTTAGTCAAAATATTAGTGGACATTCACACATGTAAATAATTCATTGAGAAACTGTAATGTGCCTCGATTTTTCATATGTTCTGACAAGTAGCATGTAAGAAAAGATAATTTCATTTGTTAACTATGTGGCCAGATATACTGGAATGGTCCAGCTACTTCTCCTAAACCTAACCCAAGAGAGGGGTAGTTGAGTAGTTTGGACTAGTTCCAGATTCTAGGAAACATCCCAACCACTTCTCTTCTTTAGAAGCCTGACCTAAAAGAGGGGTAGGTGAATAGTTTGGACCAATTCCAGTTTCTAGGAAACAACTCAACCACCTCTCTTCTTTAGAAGCCTGACCCAAAAGAGCGGTAGGTGAATAGTTTCCAAGGACCAGTTCCAGTTTCTAGGAAACAACCCAACCACCTCTCTTCCTTGGAAGCCTGACCCAAAAGAGGGGTGAGTGAATAGTTTGGACCAATTCCAGTTTCTAAGAAACTGAGCCACCTCTCTTCTTTAGAAGCCTGACTCAAAAGAGGGGTAGGTGAATACTTAAGACCAGTTCCAGTTTCTAGAAAACGACCAAGGTACCCCTTCCCCTGTACTTAACCCAAAAGAGGGGTAGGTGAGTAGTTTTAACCAATTCCAGTTTCTAGGAAACAACCCACTCACTTCCTCTAAACCCAATCGTCGCCTAAAACTTGTCTAGGTGAAGGTAAAAATGGGTAGTCTGGACTAGTTCCAATTTTTAAATAAATAACCCACCAATCTCTCCCCTAAACCAAAACCTCGACCCAAATGTTAAGCCAAGGAAGGGTTGAGTTGGTAGTTTAGGCCAGTCTCAGTTCTAGGAAACGACCCTTCACTCTCTTCCACACTATATTCTAATACTAACCCAAGGAAAGGACTGGTGGGAAATTTGGATCAGTTCCAATTTCATGATATGGATGGTGGAAGCAAAAAATTATTGGGAGGGCTCAGTGCGGAAATTGTAACAGTTCGTTATAAAATCTGAGATTCTTTTTCAAAAGTTGCTG
>JAOBRD020277020.1:9315-23063 GCA_027575215.2 Hydrozoanthus sils | reverse complement strand
TAGTGGTAGTGGTAGTGGTAGTGGTAGTGGTAGTGGTAGTGGTAGTGGTAGTAGTAGTAGTAGTAGTAGTAGTAGTAATAGTAGTAGTAGTAGTAGTAGTAGTAGAAGAAGAACTAGTTTTTTATTGAACGTAAAAAGATGTTGGTGATAAAGATGCTAACAATTGTGGTATTTTTGCCGTTGTTTGCGTTGAAAAACTAAGAGAACTTCCAAACAAGTCTGTTTTGCCATGATCGCCGTTATCCTGTTAAGTATAGGTATCTATATGATCTATAAGATCTATAGGTATCTATAGGATCTATAGGGACCCATAGGATCTATAAGTATCTATAGCATCTATAAGGACTATATGGCATTCAGCCATGAAGTATATACCGTTCATGAATGGCGCCGTATTTTGACTCCAATGAGCCTTACTAGGCAAGTCTTTTTCTCGAGTTAAACTTTCAAAAGAATATGTGTTACCAAGAACGAGGCTAGTAGTAGTAGGGCTAATTTGAATGCAGGCGAAAGAATAACAAAATCGCCGCAACTAATGAATAAGATCTGTACTTCTTAAGTTTTATAGCTTGGGCTTAATTGGAAAAATTGGCTGACTTTGTCCCTGACGCTGGCGGGATAAAAGTCTGTAATGCAAAATTAAAGATTATTGATCTTAAAATTTTAGTGACTGCTGGGCAAAAATAGTTGAAAGGGTCAACAAAGACGCGCTATTAAAACACAAGAAAAGAAGTTTAATACCCGTTGATGTATCTGGACAGAAAACGACCAGCAACATTTCTTATAAACCAATCGAAATAATTCAAGCCTTTGTTTTCGATTGTAAATTCATACTTAAATGTACTGAAGTGTACTCTGTTGAAAAACGTCCGGAGCGCTTAGTGCATTTTTAGCTCCAGACTTCAAATCAGTAGCTTTTATCTTTCTAAATAATTCAACCTTTTGGTTATCACAATTTCATATTTTCGATTTTCAGACAGTCAGTACTCAACTGTACTCTGTAGAAGCTAACGTCTCGAGCCGGCTTAGAGCATTTTCTTCTTATAGACAATATTACCTCTAATCAAAAAGGTACCTACATATAATCTAGTAGAAGACCAAAGATCGAGTCTTGATAGTTCCTGAGCAACTTGCTGTCGTGTTTCTGGCGTGGCGAAGATTCTCAAAACACCATGTAGTGCCGTACTGTTGTGTCTTTCGCTTTGAAGACTTTATTTTTTATTTGTCACTACATTATATAATTATAAATCCTTTGTTTTGACGACAATAGATACATTGGCAGTTTAAGCCTATATCTCGGTAATATAACTAAATAAATGCACTGAAAAAACCTCAAGACTTGCGTAAAGGTTGACATGCATAATGAATAAAAGGCTAAGTATGATGTTATGAAGAAGTCTCGCCTAGCCAAGTTTATTTGACTTCTCTAATTTTTCATAATTTGTTTTGTCAGGCATTTTTTTTATTTATTTTGTTAGATTTATATATCCTTCGTTACGATTTTTTTTATCATTTCACACTAAGAACAAAGCCGAAAACTTATTCACTAGTTTGAGCCTCGTTTTCATGCAGCAAAAATTTATTCCACAAGAGAAACCTCTAGTTTTCGGCAACTTCCCTTACTTGCGATTTAGGGAGACCTTTAGTATGTTCAACATGAATACTTTTAGGACTAAAAGCCGTTAAAAAACCTTTTGTTGCAATTACTTTTAGCTTGATCCAGGGTTTTTTTCATAGATTGATTCAAAATGAAATGAGACGTATTCAGTTGCTGGCACCCAAACCTCCACTCCTTCTCGTTTATTGCTTGTGTTTTATCGAGAGTGGAGTCTTGCACTGCCGACCAAAACGCCTCACATTCCAAGTGCGACGGAAATTAAAATCCTAGAACTGATCAAAATAAGTTGCTTGACGTTATACGCACAGAATTGTCAAAATTCAAATTTGAGCTGTTGATATGAACGCAGATTCATCAAATGTTATTTTTTGAGACCAAAAATAGTGTATATTCGAGAATCCTTTTAGTTTAAAAAACAATAAACATTTACCAAACTGTAAATAGATAGTTGGACGTATCTATAACTTTTATTTTTATTTGCTGTTAGATAAAACTAACTAAATAGGTAAGTTTCACACTGGGCGGGTCCACAAACAGAAGGAAAGGTGGTTGGAACATGAAGATGATAACTGCTTGCCGAGTATTCTGCAGTTGCTCCCGCAAGTACAAACTTCCCATGAAGATTGACTGATATTTTTAACATAACTACATAACGCGTTCGGATGCAGTTTGAATACTGGTGTATCATAATTTGGTCCATTACGATGTTCCCACGGCCCATCGACGAAAGAAAAACTCTGTCGACATGCGGTTTTGCTGGTTTTTCTCTGAAACAAACGCCTGATAGATCACAGTTTTTCTTCATTTCGTAGCCGTAGGAAGAACAGCAAATAAATCGAGTCTGCCAAGCAAAGATTCCATTTGTTCTCTGGTTTAAAATGACCCCTCCCCCCTCCTCCCCTCCCGATCCCCCGTCTGGAAGGTTTTTGCCTCGTCCTCTATTTAAATTGAATACTTTGTACAAAAAAAAACCCAGCAGAGTTCGATTCCAGTGCCCTCTCGATGACATCCTTTGAAAGAGAGTCTGGGTGCAACTTTTAGACAAAATGGCGGATGCGTCGCGACAAGCTTGTAAACCAGAAAAAACGAGAAAATTTTAATTCAGCGAGCAAAGGCGGAATGCTCACACCAGCTTTTGAGCTTACACAGGACGAAGCATTTGTGACAGTTCTCATCAAGACGCCGTATGTAAAGGTAGGCAGGTTTCGATGGAGTATAGTCATGCACGTGTTTGACTTGTCCTTGTTTTTCACGTTTTGTTCTCGTGTTCCCTCTACTGCCGTAATTTGAAACAGTCTGCAGCCCTTCCAAACTTGAAAGACCCAGAAACGTAAGACCTCGATATTTACCCTCCAAAATCTGAAAGTTTTAGACAAAAACTTAAGATTAGACTGGTTCGGCAAAGGTTCTGCAAATGAGTCTTCTTCGATCAACGTTTGGGTCTGTCAAAATACTGTAGTGTCAAGCTCATAAGTTTACAATCGCGAGGCTTAAGAAAATGTTTTTTTTTATTGCATTGGTCGGATTCAAACCGTGTTGTTTATATTATGCCTGGCGTATTCCACGCAGTAAACTTGGATTTATAAGTAAGGACCATTTATGTACATGTACATACACCAGTACTTAACCATAATTGTGCAAAATAATATTGCACGGAAGACGTATTAAATTTTGGCGAGTGAGAAAGAATTTATAGTTGATCCAAACCTTTTTTGCTAGTTGACAAAACATGAACTTTTTTTATCGCTGGAGTGAAGCATATGCAAGCACCAAAGTTAGTGTAAATCCCCTTCTAGCTTTGGTTGTTTAAGTGCCCATCCAGGGTGTGGCATTAGGGTTAGGAGGAGTCAAAGACTCTCATGTGTGTTTTATAGATCATGTTTTTGAAATAAGTTCTCCCTTTTACTGTGGTCACACAATAAATGTGACTTTGAACATATAACATTTGGTATTTTAGCTTCAATCCTGTTATGAACTGCAAGGTGTTGTGAGTTCTTGGGACCAACTTATTAATTTGCATTATAAGTTATTAGTGTTGATTAGCAGTATACTCTATGAGTTTGGATTCGTTTGAATCAGAGAGAGAGATTTGGCAACTGTGGCTACAAGGTGAGAGATTGATACAGGACACAGGCCTTAATATAATATGTAGATCAACAGTTAGAGTTTGACCACATAATTTATTTGATTTATTTGTATATACCATTAATTTTACCATGTATACAGTTAGTGCAAAAACTTTTCTCAAATAAACAAGGTGGTACTCAAAACAAATTTTTTTCACAGATTAATTTCATCTCATTGTTCTGTAACCTTTCTTAAATTCTGCTTACAAGCAATAATATTTATACACCAATATATTCAAGTCCTCATCCCCATTATAAGTCTGCTCAAACCCCTTAATGAAGTTAGATAAGCCAGGGGCTATTAACATTCGTATGGGATTTTACAGTCTTTGTGGTTTGTGAATGCACTTTAAGCAATTGCGAAAGAGGTTAGCTTTTCAGGATTCAACACCTTTGCAACTGCGAAGATATTACATCATGTAACATCATTACATACAGTACCCCCCTCTCAGGAACACCTCCCGAGTGCATGAACTGCAGGTGACAAGTTCACGCATCACTGGCACTTGCAAAATATGCGATGTGTAATTTATGCAGAATTTTTGCTACACGAGTGCGTAACTTGCGATTCACTCTCAGAAGTACAATTTTAAAGGCAATTATTAAACTGATACATCACGCATCAACAAACACATTGTGCCTGAATCACAGCAGACATTGTGTGTGTGATCACTTGAGGATTAGAACTGTGTTTGTGGTTGTTTTTGTCTTTCGGTGAGATGTGAGCTTTTCAGTGAAATCCACAACACTTTAACTTGAAAACATGCAAAACGTTTTGACACTGAAATCCTGTTGACGGTTTTACAGTCATGGAATAAATCTCTGCAATAAGATGGAACTTGTGGTGCAAAACAATGCTGTCACTACTTTTAAAATCTGAACTTAAAAGTTGACAGTGTAATATAAAATTATGTAAATCACCACTGTCCACAGCATATTCATTTGGTCTGTATTCAACTTCGGTCAGAAATGCACAATATATAGTACAGAACAACAAAACTTTTTTCGAAACTTCAAACTAATGTTATTATGAGTGAAACTCTGCCTAGCTGTGTCGACAAATTATGAAATATCTCTTACAATGCTCAGGTAAACAAAAACGTTTTCATCATTCATCTGAAAGCGATCTGTCACCTTCGTGTTTGCAGACAATGATGCACCAAATTGTCTCATTCAGCTTGTTTTGCTGCAATGTTCACAAACTTTTGCTATGGTGTCAACAAACTTATGCCGTGAGATTTTTAAACTTTTATCGCAATGTTGACACACTTTGCCATGATGTTTACAAACTTTTGCCATGATGTTCACAAACTTTTGCAGTGATGTCAACAAAAAATTTTGCCATGTGTTTTGGGGAGCTGTGTTTTCAAGCTTTAGCTGCAATGCTCACAAACTTTTGTGGTGACACTTGTTGGCCACTGTTGTATGTTTTCCTGCATGAACCCAAATCATTTTTGTCAATTTATGATCTAAGAGCTCGGTTAAATTATGTTTTTGTTTAGACTCAAAAGGAGATGCCAAATAAACTTAAAGTTTATCCTTCATATTGTTGTCAGTTGCTGTCCGTTTTAATCCAAACAATAAAGCTTGAAACAGGCCCATCGGAACAAAATTGATATTGGGGCAGCTGCGAGCATAGCATAGAAGCGCAGTCAGTGTTAAATTCAAAATTATTGTAACATAGAAACTATGGATGACAAGAATGAATTGTTGTTATTGTATCTAACAGCATGGTCCAGATCTCAAGACGTCAGCAGTTGGATCCAAAATCCAGTTTTGGGTGTGACCCCATGAAGCCACGCATTAAGTCTAGAAGCGTGGATTTGCCGTATGTTAAAACAAAACTAAGGACTGTGATCAAATAATTGGCACATTAAGTAATTAAAAACTCTAACTCACCTAAATAAGTGTATGTAAGAGCGAGCTCTCACAGTCTCATTGATCAAAAAACCCAAACTAGGATCATGCCATTGACTTTTATAGTTAGCTTTTGAATTAAAAGCACCACTGGGAGACCTCTCAACTTTTCAGACTTAGAGGTTTCGGCTATGTGAAGGCAAGAAACCTGGCGATTACACAGGAAACCTGAAGGTTTGATCATTAATGCAGTCATTTTTGTAATTTCCTGTCCAGATTTGATACTGAATTGTTGGTCCTTACAGACCCCTAAAATATGATACCCAGCGACAGTTTTTAATAATGGTTACCAGTGAAGTTGCCCAGGTTTTATGGTGATTTTGCCCAGGTAATTCATCCCTGAAAAGTTCATTAAAGTTCTTACCTTTTAATACCTGTAAATTTTTTGTGAAAGCTCCTTTATTTTTACAAAACAGAAATGTTATCCTAAATGAAATAAATCTGTTTTTACGAGCCCCTACTGTCTTGTTGTTTTAGTACGTCCTTCGCTTGATATTTCAAAGATTACAAAACTTGAAGTCTATCCATTTGTCTTTCTTCTAGTTAATTACTGAATTGCTGTCAACTCCTTTGCATATACTTGTAATGGGCTCTTTATCTTATTGGGATAGAAAGCCATGTGTGGTGGACACCCAATGTGCTCGCATAAGTAAAGTTATGTGCAGGCGGTACTGTATAACTGTGGTACAAATCATTTGATAATAATTATTGTACAACTTCAAATGACATAAATGGACCCACTAGAATTGACAAGTCTGCTCCCCACAGATGTGGCTTAATTTTTAGCTCAGTTGGTTAGAGCACTGCAGCAATAATTATTGCATGGGTCACAGGTTCAAATCCTGTTGAAGCCTGAAATTTTTTTCAGACTTCTCTTTTGCAATTGCTTATAAATTATGTTCACAACCACAAAGATTGTATCATAACATTGATCAATGTTCTGATATTATAGTGTTGAGTGTTTTGCTGTAACTTTTGATTACCACTTCATAGACACCAGTAGTCTTAGTTAACTGTGCAACTTAATTACAAGAAAACAAGTCAAAACTTTACCGTACCAAATGTAAACTTATTTACCCATGTTATAAGATGCACCTGGAGTTTCAAGGTCATTTTTTCAAAAAAATTCCATTTTTAAAAAATATTCTTTATTCACCTTGTGCTTTTAAAATACAAATTTAAAGCACTTTAAAAAAATACATGAAAAACTGGCTTATAGTACTGTAAGTGAAAAAGGTGCATCTCATAATAAATTATACCAGTAAATATCATCATGGTAATTGTATAGAGTATGTAATTGTTTTTAGTGGTGTTATTGGGTTTTGTTAAAAGGAACGAAAGGACAAGAATATTCTGATAACAACCTAAATATTTAGCTTTCAGATGTTGACTTTTATATTGATGGCAGCCAATTTAAGTTTTACGTGAAGCCTTATTTTTTGAGGTAAGTCGTTGTTAAATTCTGCTACTTAATACTAGTTGTTAACCAGCTTTTCGTAGTTTCAGTTGACTTTTACATGGTTTATGATTTTTTTGGAGCGTGTTGTCCAGGGAGACTCACTAGTCCAGGTAATTTTGTTCATAGAGTATTTCTTTGGCAATAATTTAAAGGGTATTGAAGTTGTGAAGACCTGTGTTAATGTTCACCTAGCAAACATGTAAATATTTTCTACATGTAGTAAATTAAATTAATAATGTACAGTCGAAACCCTCAAGACAACCCCCACATAAGGCGAACGCCTCTATAAAATGGACACCAAATCTTGGTCCCTGCCGTGCATTTTCTTGGTCATTTACTGTATTGTAAGCCTCCATAAGACAGACACCTCTAATACAGATAGTTGTAGCCAGTCGTGATGGTGTCCATCTTAGAGAGGTTTGACTGTAATATGAATTTGCAAGAGATGAGGTTTATTATTTTATTTTACAATGCTTTATCTGCAGTATTCTTGGTGTTAATTTGAGTCTAAAAATTGTTTATGTTCGTTACATTTATACTCAAGGAGTGAGAGAACAGGCAATCTAGGACTCAAGGTCCCCATTGAGGTCTGTCGCCCAGGGCTGATGGTTTAATACCCCTATCCAATTGCAAGAAGACCTGAAGATCTAACTATTTGCAAATATTAGAGTGAAGAAAGAACCTTCTCCTTGGTTGTTTAAATTTAAAAGAACCTGAGTGAAGGTCTGGCAGAGAATCAAAACAAATCCATATAGCAACAGAAGCAAAATTTTTATTAAGGGGGGGCACTATAGAAGTTGTAATAGTTCATTATAAAGTCTGAAATTCCTATTCAAAAGTTGCTATTATAAGCCAGAAAAATATTGAGGGATGGGGGGGGGAGGCTGACCCCCCAACTGAATTATTGAGAGAGCCAACGCCCTGCAGTCCCCCAGGTTCCGTCTCTAGCTCCCTATCAGTTGAGATAACCTGGCAAGATATTTACTAAATAGTAAACATGGTCAAACCTTTGTTGTGTGGACTGAAAGAACACGACTGGTAAGATGATTTTAAAAATAGGTAGCCAAAGGCTATGAGTGTGGGATACCACAGTAGCACTGGATTGAAGAAACAAGTTCTTTCATTCAAACTACAACAGCACACTCAACTTCTCGGGCTTATTGGGGCAAACTTCGTCCAGCTTTGGAATGTCTGTTTAGCTAACAGAGTCAATTCAGTTAGTAATGTTAGGATACTTCAGGTATCTTGCATAAAAATGAATGGCAGTTTAATGCATGTAACACAACAACCAACTTTAGCTTGTGAATGGTATTCGTAAAGGAATATTAACTCAGTTCATGTATACAATAGAATGAACATTTGAAACACAATTAATATATCTTTTTTGAAGATACCCTAGTGAAGTGGAAACTTAACAAACCAGTTTATCAATGCTGCAACTTGATAATAGACAACTTGATAACTTGTTGATTCTATGAACATGGACAAAATTGGTTTCACTTCCAATTTGACAAGTTGTCATGTGACTTGGCCAGTCAGCACAATGTGGTTCTGCCTATAAAAGAAAAACAGCCTTTCAAAACTCTTGGAAAAGTCGTTCTACTCAGCGTTTGAAAACCAAGATAAGAAAAAGGAGAAAATGTCAAATTAAGGCTCCATTGCTAAATGTCAAATGTTCAAAAACTTATCTCCTGACTCACAGCACATCAACATGCTGGGATTGTACAAAAAGTTTGTACATGTATGCTCGATGTGTTAACAGACAATGTCGCCTTTCACTCGGCCACATCTTGTTTAGTCAATCTGTTTTAATTTGTATTTCCTTGTTTTCAGTAGGACTTTCTATTCTACTCTGAATGCCGTCAATGATCTCTCGGGCTCACTCGCATACACTTCGTTGTACTAGCTAAATGAGGCGATGACATTAGTATGCCACAGGTATCCCTTACAAAAACCCTGAATGACTATCCTTCAGTTTTTGGCAATTAGATAATTAGCACTACTAATACAGTTCATTTGCTGCAGATTGCAGCTGCCAGGTGAGGTGGTGGAAGATGGAAGAGAATCGGCCAGTTTTGATGTTGAGAAAGGTATTTAGAAAATAATTGGTTAATAGGAAATACTAATTAATTTAGTATACCATAAGTTGTTTACTGGACTTCAAATTGAAAAAAATATTAAATTAATATTAAGTAATAAAGCAAGATTTTTACTTGTTGCAGGTAAGCGACTCAATAATAATTTACGAACTGTGAAACTCATGCATACTGTACAAAATTAGCTTCCTGTTTTTCATAACACACTCTATCAGGAACCCTAAAAGGTAGTAACATTTATTTTATAGATACAAGTGCTTTACTTTAAAACTTGCTAACTGTAGGTTTTATATGAAACTACATCCGGGATATGAGTGATATAAACTATTATCCTTATCCTCACTAGTGAAGATAATTTATTGCTCACATCATAATTTCTTCATAATTATTATAATTATAATTTGAGACCAAGACATCAATTGGAGTCCAAGTCAGAAGAAGGGGTATTTAATTAACCATTAACCCTTTTACTTCAACAGCATTTTTCAACATCTAAATTCTCCTTACAATAAGAACAGAAAAAGACGTGATTATTGTTGAGAATATGGAGTTTGATCAGCCACCAAAAACTCTGGAAGATGAGTTAGGAAATTGTGCTAAACAACTTGTAGAAATTTATGAGCAAAAGTTATGAGAATTTAGTAACAATCTTATCACTGTGTTCTCTAAGAGGTAGAAAGGTTTGTTTATTTATTTTTTTATTTTATTTACAATCATTATGATATTTAGACAGAGGTGCCTGTTTAGCAGAGCTGGTTTGAATGGGGCTGGCTCTGTTTAAGATAAATTTACAATTACAGACAAAAATAGCAAAAAAAGAAATAAAAAAAATTATACTATATTACAGAATAGATAGAGAGAAACATACATACAAATACACAGTTTTGATATAAAATATTGTAATTGTTGAGATTTTAGATGTTTTTTTTTGGTTTATTTAACATTTTACCATGTCTGTAAGTTTTTTCCCCAACATGTATGCAGTTGCAGTGAATTACTAATAATTTACAAATTCATTTTATGAGAAATACAGTAGTGTTAAAATGTTATTATACTTAATAATTAACACCTACTGTACAGTTTCATTTTGTTATCATAACAGGAATGTTTACCATTAAACTACCCAAAACCAACACTGGAGAGTATTTTCATAATCTGGACATGTTGACAACTCTATTGTCACCTAGGAAACAAGTCAGTAGTAACAGACAGCCTTTGATTGAGGTGGTTGGTAAGTGCAAAATTTAATGTAAATTATTCAGTCATTTGCTTTAATTTACAGTTGTAGATTCTTATAATTAATATTAATTATTCATTTAATTAGATTCTTACAACTTTATGATACTCTGCGTTATGATTGTTTGAGGAAGAATAGATGTGTATATCTATACCATGCATTAAGTTTGAATCCATCAGCTCTGGCTCAAAGGAATAATTTGAAGTTAGTGATGTCTATAATCTCGTTTGTAATTTATTGATGAGATGGAGAAGAGACTACAGGAAACATCCAAGCTGTTGACAGTGGGAACTATGATGGGGAGGATTTTGATTGGGAAATAGAACAAGTTCCTTCATATTTTCAGGTATTATCATGTATGTAATTTTATAAATTTAGCTCATTACTAATGATATTAATGATTCAAATAATTGTATAATATATATTTGGTTCATTAATATCATTAGTAATGAGCTAATGTAAAAAATTGTTTGTCTGTGTTATTTGTTATTGTAATGAAAAAATGTTTTTGCCTTTGTATTGGGATAACGAAGATACGAAATAATTTGAATTATAGTAAGTAAGGTTTTTCAATACAAATAGTGAAAACAATTAAATGCACTTGAAATAGCCTTGACACTGCTCCTTAAAACTTTCAAATTTTTCTAGGGAACACATAATACAACTACAGTATTACAATGAAACAACCATCTTGACATCATTTTCATAATGTACTTGCCTTGGTGTAAATTCAATGACATATTTTTTTTCAAGCCTCTAATTCTGTCAGTAATTAAGTTAGTAACTGTCTTTGAGCTGTTTTTCTAGTGAGACAGACAGAAACACAGCATTATAGAAATTATATATTATAAAAATAATTTTATGCTAAATTTCTCCTTGACAGAATGATGGCCTTGTACTTGGTACATCTGGCAAAGGGAAATATGGATTTGCCAATCAGAAATGCAAAGTGTTCACCAACAGACAAGTATGTACTGTTTTGCTGGATGGCTATGGATACACTTTGATACATGTTGAGAAATAATTGTGTGACTGTGTAATTACTGTATAATGTAAGTACCAAATGAATATGGGGTATGGTAAAAATATTTCAGTTTCAGGCTAATTTTAAAAGTTTCAAAGCTTAATTTTGTTAAAAATGATCTTGAACATTTTTACAGGCCTGGAAACCCAGGAATTAAGTCTAAAAGTTAAGTTTTTAACCCTAAGACTTGATTAAAAATAGTTTTTATTGATAAAAATTTGGCTAAAATACATATAGCACATGCATGCATGGCCCATGCACTATAGTTCCACTCGTCATAGTCTTTTTTTAGAGTTGTTTATACCAAGACAGTCATTGTTTGCCATTTATTTTGTAACATATGAGTTATAATTTTTTTAAAATGTTTGAATTACTGCCACTAGGAAGAGCTCCATGAAATAACTGACGTCCCTGATGCTGAAGAAATGACTCCCAGTGAAAGGCGAAATTCTAGGCTTGCTGCAGAAGATCAAAAGTTTGATGAAGATTATTACCTGTAAGTAGAAAGAAAGATTGTCAGAACATTACTCAGACTTTCAGCCCAAACAAGTTTTACAATTAAATGTTACTGGTCAATATATTTTGAAGATGAAAAGTGAAATTCTCCCTAACTGATTACATGAAAAGTATGAATCCCACACAGTTAATAGGAGAATTACCAACACAAAACATTTTGTCATGTTTGAGGCAGAAAGGGAACTTTTGTGGTAAACTGAATATTAAGTAGTTGGTTGTTAATTCAAACCACAAGCCTGGATAACATATGTTAAGTACTGGCTTTTTTGTCAGGCAAATGAAAAAAATTTTTAGCTCTGAGTGTCAGGCTAGAGAAATTTCTAAGCACCTTATTCACTAAGAGTCAGGGGGCTGGTTGTTCAAAATGTGATTAACTTTAAATCAGGATTATAAAACCCTTAACAAAACCTATTGGTTGTCATGGTAGTTTAAACCCTGGATGAGGTCTAATCATCTTTTGAACAACTTGGAGGGCCCTGTTCTTTAATTTAAGTAAATGTAACCAATTAACAGGAAAGGGGTGTGACCACTCGGTCTAGTTTACCCCTGCCTGTGAGGGTCAGCCTGTTGACTTATGATGGATAGTTGTAGCCGTAGCTGTGTCAAATTGGCTACAAATTAAAAACTGAGTGTGGCTAGATTATTATAGATGATTTAATGAAGAGTTGGATGGAGCTCCAAAGGACCTTTGTGTTGAGATTCAGGCTAATTTGATCCAAAGTGAGACCATTTTCATGTAAAGGAGTCAGAAATGTTAATTATACTGACTGGTGTGTAAATATTTTAAGTTTGAATTTTTCTGTTTGTAAGGGCTGATTTCTTTGAGGAGGAGGATTTTCAGGAAATACTTACATATAATCCTGAGTGGGAAGAGAAGTATAAAAGCCTGGGTAACTCTTCCATGGTATGTGTGCGAAATACTATATCGAGAAATGTTTGATTTTTTAGTAGTTTTCATTAAGGAGTAAACTCATTTACAAGGGAAGAGACAATTTACAATATTTATAGGTCGATCATTTTTTGGGCCACTCTGATTTACTGTGTTAAATTTTACTTTCAGTTGATGCTACTCACCCACCCCTCCCCTAGGTTAGGGTTCGAGGCAAGCTATGGTGGCTGTAGAGTTTCCTTTGACACAGAAATAATGCGCATACAGTAAAAATGAATTATGGTCACGTGTTGATAAATTTTGACTGCCTATTGAAAAATGTGTACTAGAATACTTTCTTTTTTATGAAATTTCAGTTTAGAAAACTTATTATTATTAAAAATCTTATTAGGTTAAATTTTGCACACAAGTTTTGTCTGATGAATTTCTATACTTAAAATAGACTTTGTAATGACAGATACATGCAATAGATAACTTTGATATATTTAGGTATATTCTGCTTTGGAATTTCCCTTGTAGGACACAAAACTGGCATCATTGGAGGAGGGACAAGTTGACCAGCTTAATAAAGGTATTTAGAGGTTTGTCTTAGACGCAGAGTTTTTCAGTACATTAACTTCTCACGAGAAGAGTACTCAAGGTGGAGTTATGTAGGTGTGAATACACAACACATAGGCTTGGTAGTTGGACTGTTTAGCTATAGGGTCGCAAGTATGAGCCCTGGTCAGATCGCTGTGTTGTGCCCTTAGAGCAAGACACTTTATCCAACTTGTCCAAGTCCGCTCAGCTGTATAAATGAGTACCTGCTTCTGCTGGGGGCTAACCTGCGATGGATTAGTGTCCTGTCAAGGGGAGTGAAACACTCT
>JAOBRD020276917.1:0-23064 GCA_027575215.2 Hydrozoanthus sils | reverse complement strand
TGCTCTTCCGATCTTTTGATCTTAATTCAGGATTCATAGTTGCTCAAAACACTCCACCCTCTCTCTCTTCCCCCACCCACCCACCCAGGTAACCTGTGGGAATTTGATCTTCAGGATCCATGGTTGCTCAAAACACTCCACCCTCTCTCCCTTCCCCTCACCTGCCCACTCACCCAGGTAACTTGTGGGCATTTGATCTTAATTTAGGATCCATAGTTGCTCAAAACACTCCACCCTCTCTCCCTTCCCCTCTACTACCAACTCACCCAGGTAACCTGTGGGCATTTTATTTTCAGCATCCTTGGTTGTTCAAAACACTCCACCCTCTCTCCCTTCCCCTCTTCTACCCACCCACCCAGGAGGTAACCTGTGGACATTTGATCTTCAGGATCAATGGTTTTTCAAAACACTCCAACAGCACTCTTTCCCCTCACCAATGCACCCACCCTAAGTAACCCACTTCACCCACCCAGTCAACCTGTGGGCATTTGAACTTTAGGATTCGTGGTTGTTCAAAACACACCAACCTCTCTTCCTTCACCCACCCACCCATCCACCCAGTCAACCTGTGCGCATTTGATCTTTAGGATTCGTTGTTCTTCAAATTACTCCCTCTCTCTCTTCCCCCACCCACCCAGGTAACCTGTGGGCATTTGGCCTTTTGGATCCATGGTTGTTCAAAACACACCAACCTCTCTTCCTTCACCCACCCACCCATCCACCCAGTCGACCTGTGCGCATTTGATCTTCAGTATTCGTTGTTCTTCAAATTACTCCCTCTCTCTCTTCCCCCACCCACCCAGGTAACATGTGGGTATTTGGCCTTTTGGATCCATGGTTATTTAAAACACATCAACCTCTCTTTCGTCGAAAACCCAGCCAGTCAACCTGTGCGCATTTGATCTTCAGGATTCGTTGTTTTTCAAAACACTCCAGCCTCTCTCCCTTCCCCCACCCACCCACCCAGGTAACTTGTGGGCATTTGGTTTTTTGTATCCATGGTCGTTCAAAACACTCCAACCTCTCTTCCTTCAACCGAACCACCCATCCAGCCAGTCAACCTGTGCGTATTTGATCTTCAGGATTCGTTGTTTTCCAAAATGGTCCAACCTCTCTCCCTTCCCTCACTCACCCATCCAGGTAACCTGTGGACATTTGAGCTTGAGGGTTTATGGTTGTTCAAAATTTCTCTTTTCCCACACTCCAACTACAAACCATTAAAACTTTTAATTTTCCACATAGATAATTATCTGGGCAGTCACTTTTATGCCGGAACTCTTTCCGTTGTTTCGCCCTCAAAGTCTTTATGAGCAGCGCTAGGTTTGTTCAAAGCCTTATAAATCAAGTTTAACACCCCTCAAAGAAACTTTTAACACAAGAATGTAGCCTGTGTGCAAAAACAGAGATATAGACAGAGCCCGAGACCCTCCTGTATAGTTAACGACAATTACGAAATAACAACTATGGTTGTTTCATAAAGTTGCAACTTGTTTGCGTTGGATTTATTGTCATTTGTATTTCTCGTATAAATACGCTAATGTAAATTAGTCTTACACAACCAAACAAACATGGACGTCTACTAATACACTTCACCTGTGAAACAAATAAAGCGGTTACACATCATTGTATTAAGAGTTACAGCGAAAATCTGTGTTAGCGTAACGAAACTTGTTTCATAAACCGAGGTATTTGTTCAGTTTTTGGAATCATAAGCCTTTATCAAGAAGTTTAAGCTTAATATGCTGCGTTCAATTTTCTTAAAATTTACAAAAACTCGTAATTTCCTAAACTCGTGTCCTCTATATTGATTACAATATGGCAAGTAAGCAATTTAATCAAATGGGTTAACTGTTTTTATCATTTTTATCTCGAAAATCTGTAAAACCAGTTTATGTAGTTTCGCCCACACCAATGCGTTTTTCGAAAGTCTTCTCTCGCAGAGGACTTTGATTTCGATGGTTCATAGAAAAATTATTGTTTAATTTTATGTCAGTTTTCAAATCGAGCACTTCAAATGTAGACAGAAAAGAGAAATGCAGTGCATTTTCCGTTTTCAAAACAAAACGCATAAGTGTGACGGGATCAAATTAACCAATGCTGTGCACACGTGACGGCCCTGCCAGCTTCTGCCTTTCATTCGATATACATCGTATTGGTAAATTCTCCCAACTAGAACGCATTCTTTTCATGTAACCTGTTTGGGCGAATTTCACTTTTAACCCTTTCAGTCCAAAACAGATCAAACGATGTGTTGGTAAATTCTCCCAGCTAAGATTCGTACTTTTCATGTAATCAGTTAGGGAGAACTTTGCTTTTCATCTTCAGTAGTTAACCTTGTTGATCAAATCCCTTTTCTCATTACCATGTCTTATTTTGTATGTGCTATGTAGGGAGAAGTAAGATGTTGATAAATTGGCATTGGATGATAACTTATAAACTTGCTTCCATATTTACTTCAAAGTTCCAAGCTATGAATGCACAAATAGTAAGGCAGAAGTTCAGTTATCTTCAAACCACAGAATGAGAATACGAATAAATACAGATGTAGCTACATAGAAATAAGAAATCAATTGACTGTTACTCTTAAGACACAAGGAAACCATATATGTATATACATTCCTATGAGCTCTGCTCAAATTATCCGCCTTAAAATTGTTATATCCTAAAATTCATGTAGTATCAACAACTACTTTTAAAATTACAATTGACTGCAATACCGTTAAAAGTATCATTATGTACAATACCAGAATACCAGATTCTTTTAACATAAACTTCGGTTAAATGCAAGGTAAGGTGATTTGGTATCACAATTCAATGGACATCTGTTTGAATCAAGGTTTTTTAAATTCTTAGCTGTATTTACAATTAGCATTGTCTCTTTCCATTTACCAATGTCATTAAAATTTTTTTTTTGGTCCAGTTTCACACGTAAAATTATTATATGTAATACTTTATGCTTGACTATATTGTAAGGCACAAAGGGGCGAGGTGGCCAAAAATTGTTCAATCTATCTCGGCTGCTTGTAACAGAAACTGTCATAAGCTATACACACACGAAAGAAAACTAGTAAGAGAAAGATTAAAATATACAAAAGCTTAGTGACTGGAAGATGGCAAACAACAAAATTTGCGAGCGTGTCTTTCTTAGAAAGATTAAACACACACAGCCAGATTGAATACAACTTTTAACATGTAAAAAGAACATAATAGTAACTAACTATCGAAACTACACTCGCACGAAGGATTCCAACTAGCTGCAAGTTGTCTCTTACAACAGTCATCGTCTGAACCATATCAACTGTTAATAATCGTTTATCCGTTTGTTTAAACAAAAGAGGTGGCAAACATCTAAATCAACAAACAGCAGTCAACCTTGCTTTGAACCCTGTGCAGCGTATTCAATCACATCCAGTTCGGAAAGTGACCTGGGATACGATTTTGCGAGTACGGAGCGACGGCTATGAGAGAGTCAGCAAGTCCATTTCTTGTTGCCATGGAGACTTGTGGTAACGAGACTCTATCCGGATGCAAGTGATGTCGTAACAAACTTTCCGATATGAAACTGGGTACAACGCCCTTGGCGAAGGAGCTTTCTAAATTTGATGGTCGCGGTACAGCCAACTCTGGATGAAGCATTGTTTGCACATCAGCCGCCTTGCCGGACAGAGATGGCATATAGTTTCCCGAGTTCACAACAGCAAGGTTTGAAGCGCCATTGGCCCCTACAAGAAGCGGTGGAAACGATGGCATGTAGTAAGCAGGGAAGTGCGGGTATGCTAGTTTGTACTGACCATAAAAAGGGTAATGGCCCATATGCGGAGAAGGCACATGATATGGAGTCTTGCCCGAGTCCTCACCTAAGAATCTCTCAATTCCATTGCTAAGGTGAACGTGGTTATGCGCATGTGTGAAATGAGCGGCAGCAGCAGCAGCAGCAGCATTGTCTTGTATAGAATGTTCTTTAGAGGATACTCTTAACTGACTATCACTCGTCTCTTGTAGATTTTGGGAAGTTTTTGGTTCGGGGCTCTGCCGTGTTGACTTGTCATCACTTCCTTTAGGAATATTACTCCGTGTCTGAGCTGGCGAATTTTCATTGTTTCCGAGTAGCCTATTTATACTGTAGCTACCCGTGTTTGAACTGGTGTCACTTTGAGACGTTTCACCAAGTATACTGGACACACTGAAGCTTGACTTTGACACTGGAGTTGTCTTTGTTGGTCGACTCTGCTTGTCAATGCGTTCATTACCAGAGGAGCCGGGTTCTGTAGTTGACAAGTCACACTGTTCTACACCCTTTGTATCTTTAGCTCCGTTAATCAAGTCTATATTATGGCTGTTTTTAAACATGTGCTCTTCAAAAACATTGAGCCTATTCTTTGATTGAAAAGATAACAGCGCAAAGGAATCTTCGGTAAATGGAAAATATTGTGCAGAGGTAAGGTCTTCCAACGAGAGCTTTTTGCTTTGACACCGCTCCAAACCATCAACCTTTGCGTGATCATCTGTTTTAGAACAATGATCTGACAGAATGGTGCGAGTTGGAGAGAAACTTTCAGGTTCTTCGGTTGGTAGTGAGGATTCTCGCTGGTTTGTTGTTGCATCTTCAAAACTGTCTTTGGAAGGTATGTCGGATGTCGACAATTCAACATTGTTCTCTTCATCTTTCATAGCAGGCCGTGCATTGTTGTTAATGTCACAATTGGCTGTCGTATGCAACACACTGTTGGACAAAGATGAAGGATCTTTAATAATGTTTGCTCTCGAGAGAGCTGTTTCGGCCAGCATTGCAAGGTATCCACTATCATCGAGTTCTTGTTCATCCAACTTTTCGCGAGACTCTTCAGAGTTTAACAACGTCTCGGCATCCAGTTTCTTCTTGGCATTTTTCTGTTCCCACTCATTCAAACCATGATTTGGTAAGTTCAGTTGTTTGTGCCTATAAAAAACAAGGCTAATTCTTGATGGATTGTTACGACATGGGTTCTTTAAGGGAGTTGTTGCGTGCAGCTCCTTCTTTGCACACTCAATGAGAATAGAGCCATGAGTTAGTGCAAGTGCTACCCCTCCCATATCTTCATCTATCCTAAAGTTATTCTGCTCAAATTCAAATTGATTTGTATCATTTTCTCTGGACATGACCGCACTGTTTTTCAGATTGTGACCCTTAGCATCACGGGATTGGGGAATGTCCTTTTCGTCAATATATTTTATGTTAGTGGAAGGATCAGTTTTGTCGATTGCTGATCTGTGATGTATTACTGCCTTTGGGTTGGAGTATTCCTGTCTAGACTTATGGCTTGCCAACACCATACCATTGGCAGTAAACGCTTTATTAGGGGGACCATGATAGCCCCAAGGTCCCCCGACAAATGGAATCTTTCGGTCGTCAACATAATCAATATGCTCATGGTAGCCATTCATATGTGTATGATTAGGGTAAACGTACGGGATTCGATTTTCATCCACCCAATGAACATCGGGGGAATTCAAAGATCTCGCCATACGATTACCCTCACCAAAGGCACCATAGCAAGCGTAAGGGGTTCTACCATGGAATACATCACTATGCCAACCATTAACATAGCGACCGGAGGATGGATGGTGATGGACAACAGAAGAAGGATACCCAGGCAGTTGTGACGGTTCTCTGTCATAAGGCATTTTACCATAGATGCCATCCCTAGCAAAATCCTTCTTTTCTTTCTCAGGTTGGGGCACACTGCCAGTGTGGTCCGCAATCTTCTCTTTAACCTTTTTATTATCATCTTCCTCTACAGTTTCCTGATTGGAAGTGTTTTTGCTCTTTTGATAGCCAGGGGTGAGTCCGTTTTTAGAACTCAGGAAGTGGCTGGGCATGGTGTAGTTGGGTGGAACAGTTATCCCGTTGCTATCCAACAATTTGTACATTGGAAGGACGTGAAGTTGTTCATTATCCGTATTCTCGACTCCTTTCTTTAGAAGTGTACACAACTGAAACACAAAGGAAACAGTTTCTTTTTCACTTTCTTTGAGTCTATCACCTTACATCTATTCTTGTCACATTTTCCAAGACAAGTACATATTATAAGAAAAGTTTGATCAACATATTAATAGAAAAAGATATTGTACCGAGCACTGACATTTGCCTTGTCAGAGCAAAGCTCTTATGCATTGACAAAGGGAAAACTCTTGAAATACTGGCCTCCTGACAAACTGAACAATCAAATATACGTTGTAATTGTGGTAACCATAATATAAAAACTTCTTAAAGCTTGTTTAACCAAATAACCGACCCACTGATCAAACGGTCACACAGTGTTGTCAATCTATATAGTAAGGGAGTAAGTAAGAGAGCCAATTCAACAACACGCCCGAAATCCAAGTTCATATTGCTCACCACAGTTGTCACTCCACCCATTCACCAAACAATATATTCAGAATATCTCTCAATACTTCTTAAAACAATTGTATCTCTATCTAGGCCAAGATACACACTCCAAATACTTGTTAATTTCTTTCAAAATGTTTTTATCTAGTTGTACTGCTACCCATGCACCAATAAACCTACTTTAATTACCATTCGATATTACTCACCACCGTTGCACCTCCGTCCATGTTGTATCTGTCCTTGTGGTTATGGGCACAAAAATCAAAGCAGCACGTAACTCCTGAGAAGGGTCTCTTGCTACCGTACCCAACTCGGCACTCTTGATCATGCGTCTCATCCTTGGCCTGTTTTAAGATAGGAGAGGAAACTTTGAGAATAGAAATCAAAGGAGTGGCAGTTCTGTTCCAGATTGAACTAAAGTTCTTTATGCCAGTCACTGAAATATTCCTAGATCTTTTACAGCAAACACCGAGTCCTAGCTTGCAACTCAATCTAGTTTTACTTGAGCTTTGCCTAATCTATTGCTTGAACTCATCTGATAAAAGGGACTCTAACGATTTACCGTTCAATGTTCTCTGCTATGTATAAAAACTTTGTTGGCCTGTTACAAGCGTGTAACGAAAAACGAAAATGAAGTGCAAATGGTAAACAAGATGTCCGTTAGCCGCCCAAGGATTTTTCTGTACAAAATAAGACCAGAAGTTATAAACCCGCTTCCATTTCCTTACTTTAAGCTCCGCGTTACGCGAAAAATTTTCCTAGTAAGTCATTCGAGTCAAATGAGTGTTTTCGGAAGCTATTATAGAGAAACGAAAACAACCATCGTTTAGTAATCTATCTAATCTCTACAAGATCAGCTACACTCAGTAACTGTTTATCAACTATAAGTAATAGTTCTCACTAGAGCTGCCTCTGGTCTTTTGAAGAAGCACTAAACACACGTTCACGTCGTATCGGGCAACCTCTTGCAGGCGCACAGTCCCAGAGATCCTTTGCGTACAATCCAGAGATCCTTTGCGGGCTGAAAGCCTCCGAATTGAAATTTTCTGGTTTATCGAGGCATTTCTGTTACTAACTCTCTCTACGCGAGGTTTTCTGTTATACTTCCTTGCAATTGCGTTTAATTCTTGGGGGGGAAGGGCAAGAAAGAGAAATGTGTTGTACCTGATTGTTATATGCATGTGGAGCATATCTGCAGTAAATAGGACTCAGATCTGTAGCCAAGTCTTGAAGGATCTTCTCCAGATCCTCTTCCTTAAAGAAAAATTGTTTCTGTCTTAATTATTAGAGGATACATCTACATTTAATTTTAGTAGTCGATTTCCCTTTGAACTGAAAACTATAATGTTCAATCATGTGAGGAGGATTTTCACTTTACCAGATGCTGAGGTAACATTAGGTTAATGATAGAAGTCAGAATAACCCAACAAAACGCTAAACAACTTAAATTTAGCAATGAAGCCATTTTGTATTATTTGTGAGATTATGCTTTACAAAGTTCTCTTAAGTCAGCAACTACATACCCATTACCAAGAAACAATTTAGGTAAACTCTTCATCTTCTAACAAAATAAGTGATACAACAACCACAGTACAGCTTTCCTAGCCATGATACCTTCTCAGATGTTTGAAGTCTAAACTTCTTGGGAGTTTTGCTTCTGGTGAACTTGCATCCATTGAAGTACATGCTCCATGAACAACCAAAGGAAAAAGACGCTCCGCAAGTCTCCTCACTGGTTCCCTGACAGCCACAACTCTTGCTAAGTTGGAGGGAGACAAGCATAAGATAAGTACAGTCTACTGCACTCTGGATAATAACAATAAGAAATGGCAAGTATAAACAAGAATAATGGCTTTATTGTAGCATCTATGCGTAAGGCCTTTTCCTAATCAGTTGTATAGCATGGATATTGGCATGTTCTTTATAGCAATACAGTCAAACCTCTTTAAGATAGACACCTTTGGGACTGGCCTTAAATTTCCTTCTTAGAGAGGTGTCCGTCTTATAGAGGCTTAAAATATAGTAAATGATTGCAGAAAATGGCAGGGATCAAGATCTGGTGTCCGTTTTATGGAGGTGTCTGTCTTATCTTGGTGTCCTTGAGGGGTTCCACTGAACTTCTTAATTATTTAATGTTACTAATTTTTTTAAAATATAAATCAGAGAAATGTACCTGTCATTGATCCCACACTTCCTAATTGTCGGCAAGCCATGCTGTGGCAAGATAGTGCTAAGGTCTTTGTACAAGAGATCAGCCCTGCTTGTTGAAACCCCCTCCCATAACACAAGCGACACAACAATAACAGCAGTATCACAGTGATGCCCCGATCGCTTTTTCACAACCACAAGGATTTTTTCATCATTGCCTGAACGCCTTAGCACCTAATAAACAAAGATCAAGTATTATTTTACATAAGTTTTTCATAATTTCATCATCATCATCGTCATTTTTATTTAACGGCCATATTTTCCCATCTAGGATAGGGTTGGACGGTCGATGACTGCTCTCCGCACTTGTTGGTCCAGGGCCACATGCTCCTCCACTCCCAAAAAGTTCATATCCTCCCTCACAGAATCTCTCCAGTTTTTTTTAGGCCTTCGTGGCGGCCATTGCCCCCAAAATGTCCTGGGCATGACAATAAACTGCATCTGGTGGCGAGGCTCTGGGCCCAGAGCTGTAGGGAATGTGGAGTTACCCTATAATCAGCTCCCAGTTCCACTCTGGTCCACCTGTCCTTGGCCCCTGCTGCCTTGTAGAGCATGCCTATTTAGGCAAAGGCTAGAAGAAGGAAAACTTTGAATCCAAACCACCTGCTGTCTTGCAGGTTGTGCCAAGCAAAGGCTAGGCCCACCACCGATATCTACGATTGGTGTAAGCAAGGGCATGTGACTGGAAAACTTTTGCCAAAAATAAAAGAATGATGACTGAAAAGGAAGTTTTTTATAATTTGTTTCTTTGAATTCGAAATTTGTTACATTAAAACCTTGAATAATATACTACAAAAAAGTTTTGTAAGATAAAAATGTACTTGTATACTTTATTTAATCAATAACTGAACATTGCCTCCTTCTGTCGGTACGATAGGGATGCTTGCCATATTTTTAGAGGTCAAGACCATCAACTGGGTAATTTTTAGTTTTTTTTTTTTAAAAAATCGTATTTTCTAGGGGTGCAATCACAAAACAGTCAAGTTTTTCTTCTGCAATTTCTTTTGCCTTTTTCAAAATCAATGCTATGAAGTATTTTAAGGGTTGAAACTTTCATGCCTTGAAACTTTTAGGGGATTTTTCACATTTTCCAGCACGATCAATCCCTACCCTACTTACCCCAAAAGAACCCTCCCCCCAGGGCAAAAGACCCCTCCCCCAGGGATTTGTAGCTTTGAAACGATCTTAAGGTATAATCATGATGCAAAAAACTTAAACTGTCAACTAAATAATTATACACAATCTACAGTTAGTAAAAATAAAAACTAAAATTGCACATTTTAAGCTACTTTGTAATCAATTTAAATCATAAGCATCAGAGGTTTGATTTAAAATCAGCAATATGATGGTAGTAGCTATTGTAATTACTGGCCAACACATTGACCAGTTTTACAGAAATTAATTTTCCTTACCCATCTTGTGACTGGACATCCCCTCGGCCCTTTTGCCTCCTTGCTGGTGTAACCCACCTAAAGAAAAGACAAAGAAAGAAAATTCTTTGAGAGGCACCAGAGCTTCACATACTTCAAATGACACCCCAGTGCCCCTGTCTATATATATATATATAACCGACCTTTGTGATACAAACAGAAGATAAATCAAGACTACTTATTCAAATAAAAAATTTGAAACAAAATCACAGAATAACTTAGAATATCTTTACTTCAAAAATTAATAACGCCAAGGTAAAAGGAATGATTTGTGTTAAGTACTCTCTCCACCACATTAGTTATTTACTGTCTGCAGTCAAAGATCTGATGGTGGATTTTCATCTTAAAAATATACAAACTCACTAAATGATGAAACTTACGAGCTCAATTCGTAGTGCATTACCAGCAACTTGAAATCTGCAAAAGAAAATATCAATTTGATCAAAATTTCTTTGCACTAAGCAATATTAACCATTCCTTATAAACTAACAACATCAACCCTTGCTTTGTGGGGGAGACGGGCACTAAATAAATCATAATTCTGTAACTACTACATAGTGTGGATAACATTTTCTTCATTAAAGGAGTGTCTGCACTAAGGAAGTGTGTGTCCATACTGAAAGGTTTGACTGTACTTGCAAATGGGTTTGAAATGGGTAAACAACATTACATATTTAAAATCATAATACCTTTGCTCCAGCAGTTTTCTGATAGCATCCACTGATGGCCCAGCACCAAGCTGGATATAGGCAGGACTGTCATCTTTCTCACTTACTACAATTAAAAATAAAAGGCAATCACTTAGTCTAAACAGTCAGAAGTTCTGTGTAAAGCCTCCATTATCCCCTGCATTCTGGCAATGTGCCCCTTCTGATCTTTTCTATTTAAAAAATAGTTCAGACAAAATCCTTGACATATATATGTGCTTATATTTATCAAAACATCTTATAAAGCAGAAATCTGAACTAAATGAGTTCTTTGGGTAGAATAGAGCATTGGCCAACATCTTAAATAGTTAATCTAAAATCTTGCTTGAAAAGTAACATTATTTGATAGGGCTTTCCCATTAGAAAGATTTCAGTTTCGGCTGCTTAAAATAATAAAAATATGAAGGAGGGCAGTTTAAAATATATTATGAACTTACAAGTATAACTTGATCTGTGCATTAAGATGAAAAGAAATTCTTAAAATTGTCTTCCAAAAGCTTCAGACTGATTGTTTGAAGCTTGTTCTTTCAATTTGTGGGCAATCTTGGCCTGGGAGTTCTTATAAAGTTCGTTTTTATAAAAAATTAGTTTTGAGACTCCATTGTTGATTGTTGAGAGTTAACATAAATACTTGTAACTATATATGTACAAATACATTATAGACTGTTGATCACTCAAACAAAACTCAATTTAATTTGACCAGCTAACATGCCTAAACAAAAACTTAAAAAGCATTGCAAAATGTTTAAATATTTCTTTTATCCTCTTAAACATCCTTCTGAAGGAAGTTATTAAGCTATCAATATTAGAAAATTTGCCTGCGTATTTGGTATCAGTTACATTTACAGTTAAGTTATATTTTACACAATCAATATCATTAAAAAAACAATCAGTGTTAATTTTTTAGCATTGGGCAACTTTGTTATCATCTACTAGAATAACTTAGGTTTGCTCTTGTTTTGTAAATTTTGGTTGTAAAACTCTGAC
This sequence comes from Hydrozoanthus sils, assembly GCA_027575215.2. NCBI lineage: Eukaryota > Metazoa > Cnidaria > Anthozoa > Zoantharia > Hydrozoanthidae > Hydrozoanthus > Hydrozoanthus sils. The sequence continues at coordinate 11,362 of JAOBRD020276917.1, read as the reverse complement.
TCACACATTTGAAGAATTCAAACAATTAATAGTTATAAATAAGAGACAAAAAATTAATATTATTACTATTACAATAATGAAAATAGTATGATACAGCAACTGTTTTTAAATTCCATAAAGATTATCACAGCTTGAATTGGTTTTTCAGAGGACCAATAAATGAATATGGTAGAATTCTTTAGGGAGATTAGACTTAAATACTAAGAGTCAGTCTGAAGTTGACAAACTGCCGAACTATGATTGGGGTCAGACATGTAGCTTTCAATGATCATAGTGTTAATTGGTTACTATCTTTTATAGAGATTTAATGAAAGCTTGCAAGGGCATTATACAATGAAACTAGAAAGGTCAGTCATCTGATCAACCCATACTCTTAAAATGTCAAATTATTTTTACATTTGCAAGCAATCACACCTTTGTTTATGATATGAAAGATGCTGGTACATAAAGCAGAAAAAATATTACTGCACTAGTTTTTTTTAACAAAGTATCCTTTATTGTCACTTTTTAGCACTGGAAATATTTTGATGCAGTTTCTATCAGGTATAATGTGTGCCAGTAAGAAAGATCTTATATGTTGCTATGGAAAGCTTAGCTCATTTTGCATTTGGTGTTAAACCAATTAACTGCAGCTTTTGGCTTTATCCTTTGATCCTTTAAAGGTCTCAAATAAAAACATCTTTCATGCATTTAGCATACTTTACCACATCTATTGTTGTTAACCACCATGTTTAACATTAAGTTAAATAAAGATCAAATTTGAGCTAAGTTGCTAAAGATTCATAACATATAAAAGTGCAGCGAGATTATATTAGTCATATAGGGTCTTGAAATATATTCTACGCATCTTTTTCTTTATTTTTCATGAACCCTCTTAACTTCATTAAAGACAAACATGCAGTCAAAATCAGTTTTATAGCTATATAATTAAACTATTTCCCTTTTGCTAGTGCGACTTGATATGTATGCGAGTATTTCTTTGGAAAAAAAAATTAAATTAAAGGTTTTGAGATCTTGTATTAAATTATTAATCATAACAACATATTAAGTTTTAACCTTCGTTGCCAAAGCAAAACGTAAAAAAAAAGTAACAAAAATAACAACAGAATCTGCGCTCGAAAAAAAGGGTTAACTTTTACAAGAAAAGCTCTTAAGTTTGAGTTATTGATCGAACAAAAGAAGTTTACCGGGAAGCAAGGGTGCAGTGAAAATTCTACAAAAAAACTGCGAGCTTGATAAGATTTTGTTTACCGATTGTACGGATAAACTCTCTTTGAAAAGCCTAGTTTCCGGTGTTCCAGTTTTATCTGCACTTCACATCCACACCTTGAATTTGATTTTCCCAAACGTCTTCGATCTCGATGAGCGAAAAAATGCTAAGACATGATGAGAAGAAAATTAAGCAGTTCTTTGGCTGAGGAAAACTGATTACAGGTTTAAGGTTTACGCTAAAAGGCACGACGCTTCTTAGTGGAAATGACTTGAGGGGGCATATTAGTCTATTACATAAACAATGAAATGTTTTTCAAAAATTTTTGAAAACATTGCAGAACTGCTTTGATTCGTAGCATCTTACGCACTTAAGGGCAAACAGCGTATATCGCGGTGGTTTTTCTGTCTTCGTCAGTCATATAAACGTAAACCAATGTTGTGTCTGTCACCTGAGACACTAACTAAACAAACCCTGATCGCAATCGTAAAAGGACCCTGATGCATGCCACCGATAAGTGAACGATTGTTTTATTCCTTGCCCAAGCATGACAATTTAATGAAAATTAAACACTATGCTCCGTTTTGTTCACAGAACCGAGTGTCGATGTATCTGCTTTCCGCGAATCACCGATCCTTTTTTTAATTATTTTTCACTCAAGAACTTTGTTTTAATCTCCAATTAGTTTTACTCAAACGCTCAAACAAAAGCACGTTATAAAAAAAATTTCCTTTCTGGCAGACTCACGCTATCGGTGTTTGATTTTCAAATTTGCTTGGCAAAGCGTACACCCTACTAAGACTAGCGATTAGAAACTTCGCAAGCTGTTTGTCAAGATATACTCTACACTTGTAATCCATTTGAATGATAATAAAAGCAGAAAGAATATGTAAATACCTGGACAAGAACAGGCAGGGGGCTCAAAATCAACATCGCTGTGGGACACAGCTTGCTTGAAGCACGTCTCTCGCCCTTCTAATTCATCAACTGTCGAATTTTTATGCTTCGTTTTTTCCTTAGTTTGCGTACGTTGTATTGCATCAGAAGTCTCGGGTTCTTTGGGGTTGAGTACTTGGTCGGCTTTTTCGTCACTTTGCTCTGGTGGTTTTGAAGGGACTGTTTCGTTGAGCGTCCTTTCGCCGTGCGGTTCAATTTGGGGGCGGCATACGCTATCTGCAAACTCGCGGGTCGTCGTGTCTAGGGGCTTTTGAAAACCACAACAAAGAGCCAATGGTTAGGAAAAATTAGCTCTGATCGAATCGCTCTCGCGGTGCATAAGCGAGCCATATTGGTATCAGTAACTTTGAAATATTTTCTCTTAACTTTGAATCAAATGCATCAGAAATAATAAAACACGAACCTTATCTGAATCTGTCGAGCTCACGCAATTCGATCGTGGCGTCTCGATGGGTTCATTAAACGCCTGCCGCGGAGAGCAATCGTCTTCAACTCGAGGTTTGCTGCTTCTAGTAATGCCAGATTTCTGCAAATTGAATAACAAGTTGTACGTTAAAACGAGCAGGTATGCTGCCTTTGTACAACAATAAAGCGAACATTATCTCGAACGAATTTGACAAGTTCACCAGTTGATGAAATATTCACACCTTTTTCAGTTCAATGCATTTACGGAACTTGCATATTTGATGACCGGTTTTTCTATTCACGCAGTTGCTGCAGTCTCCACAATTTACTTTTCGTAGACACGGCTCACAACCTCCGCATCTTCTTCGTTTCTTTCTAGGAATCCCTTCTTCGCTTTCACCGTTGTTTTGATCACTAGGATCTGAACGTTTCAATGTTGAGCGACGATACTGAATTTCATCTTTCTCCATCCCGCGAATGATGTCGTTCAGCGATGCCCGACGGTGTTCAAAATTTTTTTCGGCGACCACCAGTCCGTGTCAGCGAAAACATTTCCGTCAATAAATTCCCTTTTTGCTGTATGGTTAAAGATCGAGGAGCATCGACGGCTCGCAGTGCATGTTCCGGGGTTAATGGCTCGGATTTGCCTAAAGACGAAAATCGAAGCGAGCTGCACAGGCACTTGGCGTACGCTAATACGAGCCAACTTCCGAACCGTTGCTTGGTAGGTGGGAAATAGACTGTTTGTGAGCCGAATCTACCCGCCCACGTGGGACGCCAAGCCGCGAAAATTGATCGAGCGTGACCAATTTACGCGCGTGCGTCTTTCAGTTGTCAATTTCAAGTCTAATGGAATAAATTTCCTCGCGTTTTCCGCAGACACAACTGTCGCTCATAAGAGTATAAGTTTGTCTTAAAACTTATTACACACCGCAGAGATCAAGGAAATCGCGAAACCACGTTTCCTTGGAAGATATCACCAACATTATAAATTTATTTTGTATTGAGGGTTGATCGCTGTTTTGAATTTGAATAGTGCTTCGCGTCGTCTCGATTGCGATAATATTGTGGCACATCAATGGCTTCCCATCATAGCCGAGTTCTTCACGCTCGCGAAGATGTTCTGATTTGAAAATAGCCCTCCTCAAGCTTCATTTTTTTTATTTTTCAGCGTAACAGACACCAATAGTGCGGAAGATAGACGACGTGAAATTAATTCTGAATGAATTGTTTTCCGCTAGTGCGAAATATTGATTCTCTGTGACTCAATTGAGCAAAATTAACGCGCTTTTGTCGGTATTAGATTCAAGAGTTTTACGTAGCTCGCCACAAAAAAACCTTTTATACTTAAAACCAAAACAGGAAACTGTTGAGCTGTGAACGGATTGTAGTTTAGGTTATTTTCTTAACATGAATAGCATATTTAAAGGTTTTTCCTGCCTGTGATATTATTTACGTGCATTGCAAACAGAACTATTTGGATCTGTTTTGATTGACAGGCTCGGGGTTTAAGCCGGTGAGAAAACAAAAGCGAAGAAAGCAGGTACGAAATTTGCTAATCAGTAAGCTTCCGTCTCCATAAAACCTCTAAATGAGCGCATTACAGGCTGATGAAAAATTTGACTCGCTTTCGAAACCATAACAGCGATCGCAATGTTCGTGAATAATTCCTTCAGCCCCTTAGCGTGAGAGACAGCCCCGAGGCAAAAGACGCAATTTGCGGTTTGTCATGTTTCTTTTTCGCCACTCACCGTTTGACATTTTAACTGATCCATGACAATATTTACACAATACATCATTCATCGGCTCTTTTGTTGCGTTGGCTTTCATCAGGCGGCCCTGGGGATTATTAAACTTGTTTCGTGTGCAGCTGTGCGGAACAACAAGAGATGCGTCTTTTTTTATAATTAAAATTGATGATATTAAAAAATTTTACACTAAAGACTATCTGTGGCGCCGTGGCTTAGTTGGTTAAAGCGCCTGTCTAGTAAACAGGAGATCCCCGGTTCGAATCCGGGCGGTGCCTTTTTTTTCCCCTTTTTTATCATCACTTATATTTTTTTTCCTCAAGTACTTTTTAGAAAACAACGCTTTTCAACTTATTTCCAAAATAATTTGCGAAATACCAGTAAATAATTCCTTCATTTTGAGCCAAATATGGAGGAGGAAGAGAAGTCACGACGAAATGAATACACTTTTTCTTTATTAAGAACCAGTAAAACTTTGCCCAGGGTCAATGTTCTTATTTTTTTCAAAATTTGAGGCTCAAAATGTTCTTATTTTGTTCTTAACTGCAATATATTCTTTTATGTTTGTAATACATTTACAATTTCGAAATACATGTAAAATTTTGTGTACTTTACAGCAGACGACAGTACACGTAGTTGTTACAGTTGGAGTATACTTGTATAAATGATAAGTAACAAAATTTATTTAATGTCTGATGCTCTGTGTGATGACTGCTTGCCCGCTCATTTTGCTATTTTTTTAGTTTTTTTATTTTTTTTATTTCAGCCTCAAATTGTTCTTAATTTCAGTTCTTATTTTTCGGGCGATTTGAGCGGCCTCACTGTTCTTATTAAGTGTGTTCTTAATAAAAAAAAAAAGTGTATTAATTTACACTTATTACCTTACATACAAAATTTGCAGTAAAAACTTGTAACTTTTGAACGCTCTTTTTAAAAACTTTTTGCAGAAATGTGTTTACGTATTACAACAATCTCTTCGAAAATCCGTGTCATATGCTCTTTAAGTTAAATTCGCCCAAACTGAGTCTAGATTTTTTCAAAACTAAAGAACTCGAGCCCCAGGCTGCATGAATGATTTTTCTTCAGGCTTGCCGATTTCTTCGGAAACCAATATGTTCCTCAATCATGTGTTGCTACCACAGGCCGGACAAACCAATTCGACACCACGGAATTGCTTCATTCTGATTACAAGTTGCTATCTCAGATAGTTTTGGAAAGAAACACTTTCTCTTATCAGCTGGATGGATATTTAGTAAAATAAAACAATTGTCCGTCTGAGAATTTGACCTTCATCCTTCGCATATTCCTAACTGACGGAGTTATTTTCAAAAATTGTTTTAAAGAAATTAAAGGTAGTGTGTAATCTAAAAACTACAAGAAGTAGGAATACTACAGTTTCAACAAAAATTCGGCCGCTCTGGCTGGCAAGTATTTTTCAAAACAAGTTATAGCCCAAGTTGGAAAGATAGCGATATGGCCCTCCCCAATCCAGGGAATACTTCAATGGCAAACACTCAGCTCTTTGAATCATTACGTACAAGCTAACAAAAGACAATTTCGTGTTTAATTTGTTTATCAATTTTAACCTGAGGTCAGATTCACATATTCCTTGCCTGTAGGTTGTACCAAACGTTTTATTTTCGAGCTGAAGTTGAATGTTTTTAAATATTCTTGGGGTTTAAACCAAAATCTAAATATTATGATATAAGCATAAGAACAATTTTACAAAGACGAGGCTCGGAATAACTTTATTGATTGTTTAATAGACAAAAAAGCGTGTACTTTTTTTTTCAGAAATCTGCACAGAAATAAGACGAGTGCATGAATCCGATGATTTTGTGCCGTATTGTAACGAAAAAGTTCCAATGAAGTTAAATCTTGGCCGAGTTTCAGCTTTTTGAAAAAGGTTCTTAAATCGACTTAAATAAATATCCCGGTTTATCATCAGCGAGCGCACTGATTTTTGCCGACGCATTGACTTTTATTTATTTTTTTTAAATTTTGATAAAAGAAATATATGAGAAAAAAATTGAGAAATTTTTTCCCTTTTGCGAAACAATTAGCACTAAACATAGCGACAAGCAGTACAGTTGGCGGTATTTTGCGACACTTGTGTCCTTTTTATACACGCTAGTAGAAGAAATTAATGAAGAACACACATTATGCTTGTCAAAGAGTACACGAGTAACAGATCATTAGATCATCAAGTCAAGCATGTCAATTTAAAATTATCTTTGTAACGCATGCATCAATAACACCGTTTAATTAGCATTTTCAGATAAGTATACAATTCACTTCCAAATAGCTTTGTATTTCACTACTGATGTTGGCAAGGAAGTTGCCAAAACATGTCTAGTTTCAAAACTGTTGCAATTTTTTTTGAGAGTTACTGTCAGTCTAGTATTATCTAGACCTTTTGGAAATATGGACCATATCAAAATTTAGGGTGGCAGTTTGTGGGTTAGTGGTGTAGATTTACTCCCAAACCGACAAAAAAAAGTATTAAACCTCAAAAGAAGCGCCCTCCACTGATTTTTTTAAATTTTTGATAATAAACCGGGATATTTTTTTAAGTGGACTAATAAAACTTACGAAATCTAAATATGTCGTCAGTAATATTGAACAGCTTACTCCTAATCCTATCCAATTGGTGTAGAGCCATCAAGTATCAAGTTTATGTACTTAACAATGTCGATTTTTATTGAGAAAGATAAAACCATTTCTAACTCGTAAATGCCCGCATGTTTTCATGAATTTCTACAATAACTGTTCTGACTATGTTGTTGCCATTTTTTTCAAATTCTGTCAATGTGATAGAAATAGCGGTAACACTAAAAGTTTATGTTCTCGCGCATAAATATGTTTTGGTTCCTTCTCAGAGCTCACTTCGGCTCGAGCTAAAAGGAATCTGAGTTTGCCCATAACATTTTTATTATCAACTCAATACACGCTTTTTTTTCTTATTATTAAGAACAAACTTTGTAAGAACACTTAAACTTTGAGCGGACAATTTTGCTGAAGAATATATTTAATTAAATAATTTAGTCAGTTGAGCACAAACTGATATACCTGTAAGTTTGTATTTATAACACCATTTCTATAAAAAAAAAACTTTATTTACGTGTCAAAGTATTTAGCTTAAGGTAGCTAATTGGGGACACGTTTAATCAAACATGACTACAGTAAGAATCCCAACTGGTTGGAGGCAGACCAGTTTGGTATTTACAAGCGTGGTGAATTTGACTCCCAAATCCGGTCAGTGGTTAGAGTGGGATATGAACCCGGGAAACCACCGCACACAATAACAAAACCGGTCGACCTTAACCATTGAGCCAGGCTGCCTCTAAGCGCTCTTTTCATTGGGAATATCAAGAAACGAGAACAATTAAAGAACAACTTAATTTGCGGCTGAAACAGCCAAAACGTTAAAGAACAGCAAATATAATGAAGCCTAAGCCCAAAGATACTGGTTCTTGTACTTATAGGGGAAAAGCGTATTGTTTTATTGTATAATTACCGTCCGTCCTCGTCGGTGTTGCCGTCCCGTCATAGCTTAAAGTCCCAAATATTTCATCAACAAATCATCTCTTATCTAAACTGATCTAAGAGTCAGCCAATGTTGTTTCATGTAATTATATAATTTAAGTCCCCGTTATCAGTGAACGAAAAGACGGTCGGTTTATAGGCCGGATCACAAGCTCCACGCATTTTCATTGTTTTATTCTCGACTCCGAAGACCAACAACTAAAAGTTTTACAAAGAGTAGAAATGGGGTAGTTTGAAATTTGGTTTTTGACTGCAAAGTTCCTTGAAAAACTAATGGCATGTACACGAGTAAGGCGGGAATTACGGCGCAAGGCGGAACGGCGTAAGCTGGTATTATAGCATTAAATTTAAGACTTCCTTTCTTAAATAATTCTTTACAGATCGGATTTATTCAAGGATTAGTGAAACCTCTTTTAGGCAAGCCTACAAAGTCTCACATACTTGCTGTGTGACAGCTTGTAGCATTTGGTTTCTAAAAGCGCGCTTAGTATGTGTGGTTTGGGCCAGTAAATTATGCAGCCCCTATGACTTTTTGTTAGCGCCTTGCGTCTTCTAGGATAAGGACGTTAAACCGTAGGCCCCAAGTAGCATACCCCGAAAGGGACCTCGCATTATAATTTATGTTCTCCTCTCCCGTGACTCCTCCAGTCGAAAACCTCAAAAATTTTGTCCGTGTGCTAGGCTGAAGACAGTTTAATATTTATTTTCTAGCTATAGATGCAAAGCAACTGGACATATGTGCTAATGCATTAACTCATGTTTTGTACCCAAAGTTCTTCAGTCAAGCAAAACCATGTGCGCTTTTCCTGGCTGACAACCGTGACTAACGTGAGGTTGCGTATTCGTGAGTGCTCATCCAAATTCAGAAAATACTGCTTCCAGTGCCTAGGCCCTTTCCAACGACCCGGCATTCCGAAAGCCTCTAATCCTTAATTACAGTATTTTCCGTACTATAACCCGCGGGTTCATAGTATCTGCTGTTTTAACCTTGTTTTGGAGAAGGTGCGGGTTATCTGTTAATTCTGAAGTTGATCTGGCTACAAGTACAACACTTAAATTATATTCGATAAAATGTTCGGCTAGATTTGCTATGAAACATCAAAATTAAATGTGATGATATACGTGGAAGAATTGAATGAATAGAGTGCTGGTTATACGCCGGTGCGGATTAATATGTTGACTTTTGTTTCTCTTAGTCATGAAGAATGTAGGTGTGGTAGTTATCTGCGGAGCGGGAAATACGGTATTACAAAGACTGAAAAAACAGTTGATGATCAGACATGAACAAAAATGCTGATAGTGGCTTACTCGTAAAGAACTTACTATGCTGCAAGATTCAAGATCACTTATTAGTTTTAAGTTTCACTTCTGGTGAATGATTGCACGTACACTATTTTTAGAAGAACCTTTTTTATAAGAATAACAGGCTGAAAATCTGACAAAATTTCGGAACATACTAAGAATAAACCCAAGTCTGCGGAATGGCCGAGAATTTTATTTCTTTGTTTCGTTATGGCACAAAATCATGGATTCGACAAATAGCCGATCGTCCAACATTGTTTATAACTAGAGTAAAATACATGGAAATTTCACAAGAACAACTTGCATGACTCATTATCTTCTCTTTTGTTCTATCAAGCTTCTTGTATATCAAAGATGAAAGGTCGTGTTTTCTAAGGTACACACACGTATGATTATATACCAAGATAATTCGAGACTAAAATCGCCAAAATATTAAAGAACATTCACCCCGAGACTGAGTAACTGATTAACCAACTGTAATACCACGACAGAAAATCGACGAGAAAGACCATTTGCCTTCTAAAGCCACTCTTACATTTGTAATCTGTTGTTTCTTCTCAAAGTAAAGTGTGCTTTCAAAACCTCTCAAAATCTTCCGCCTGGCTCTTCCTCCACTGTCGTCTAGTCAGCTTCATCGCTCTCTTTGTGTTTCCGTTTAATCAGGCACAAATAGCGAGGATTCTTGCGAGTTCAACTTTTTCTTCTCTGTAACGGACGAAGGAGGGGAAGAAAAGAAAAGCTCGGCCAAAAAGCCCAAAAAGTTCCCGTGTTTTTATGTTGGAGAGTTTCAACGGAACGAAAAGTTATAACCGTAAAAATCTAACGAGAAATCCAAAAGTAAAACAACATATAACTTCATTTTGACTTCATTTATTTCTCCTAATACGGCATTATTTCTATATATACCTGCCGTGCGTTTTCTCAGTCATTTGCTGGACACTTCTCTTGAAACCGCTCCCGAAAGAGTCCGTCTTAGAGAGGTCTGACTCTATGTCATTTTTTTAGTTACAAAGCATGAAACAAGTGAAGCTGTACACTTTTTCGTTTTTGACAGCTTTTGTGAATGCAAATACCAGCCTACTTAACTACGATCATGTAGCTGCTGTCTGCCTCGATTCCAAAACTATCCCAAGAACTGTGAAGCAGCCTGTTAGTGAGCTTTTCGTGAGGCAAGCCTTGCCAGAGTTACTTGGTTTCCAGATCACATCAGTTCTGTCACGGCAAGACCTGGATGCGTTTTACAAGGGAGGGGCTGGGGAAGACAAAGTCTCTCATTATAGTGTCCAGTTCTCCGAGCGCTGCCTGTGCATGGAGTCTTGTTAACTCATCGGGATCAGCAAGTTCGACTGTTTTCAGCAAGCGATACAACTCTTTCAACACTGAATCTAGAACCTGCAGACGAAATGATAATCGATTACTACAAGGGGAAAGAAGGTTGCACGAGAAAAAAAATCTTTCATACCTAAAATAATGAGCTTATACATTTTCTTATATCCATAAACAGAGGGGAAGAAATTCACTTTTAATCTAAAAGAGCTAGTAGCGGATGATAAAATTTCAATTTTTCAAAACACAAACTTTGCATTGGTATAGCAGAGAGGCAATATAGATTTTAATCATACTCAATATATACAATATTATATACTTCGCAATATTTAAAACGAAATCTGCATGGTTTGCATGTCAATGAACCTGAGGATAGTTAGGCAGGTAAATTGAGCTGAGGTAAATAGGATGTCATGATAGTTTGACGGGAAGAAAGGTAGATGGTTACATTCATAGATTGGTACAAAGATTGCTACAAATAGAAGGAAACGCTGGAATAAGGTTAAAAGTGAGTGTAGGGAATGCAGGTAAATAGAATAGGCAAGCGAGTGGGGCAGAAGGGACTGCAGTAACTTGGTAACTGGGGATGCAGGTAATCTGGTAAGAGGAGATGCAGGTAATCTGGTAATTGGAGATGCAGGTAATCTGGTAATTGGAGATGCAGGTAATCTGGTAATAGGAGATGCAGGTAATCTGGTAATAGGAGATGCAGGTAATCTGGTAAGAGGAGATGCAGGTAATCTGGTAAGAGGAGATGCAGGTAATCTGGTAATAGGAGATGCAGGTAATCTGGTAAGAGGAGATGCAGGTAATCTGGTAATAGGAGATGCAGGTAATCTGGTAAGAGGAGATGCAGGTAATCTGGTAA
>JAOBRD020276810.1:0-23071 GCA_027575215.2 Hydrozoanthus sils | reverse complement strand
GGTGAAGGCCTTAGAAAGGGTGAGGGGGGGGGGTTATTTAAAAATTGTCAATAGCCAAAGCCAAAAACACATGTACAACATGAAGTCAGAATACCAAACAGATTGAATAACAACAAGTAACTGTGTGATTCTGTGGCATTATGACCAGCACCATTACCAATTTTACAGAAACAGATAAAACTGTTGACAAAATATATTTTTGACACAATACCCCAGTTATGTATAGCTAATAATGGGGTGGGGGTAGGGGCTTATTGGAGAGGGGGAGGGACTTATTTAAAACTTAAAGCTCGACACAGGGGGCTTATTAGAATGTTTATGATAGAGTAGTTTGAAACTAGAAAAATACCAGTTGCATACATGTGCACAGTATTTTGATTCAAAGTACCAATCACTACTTCAACACACTGAGGCAGTTCAAATGTTTTGCACCACTGTTAATGATGTAACAAAATATGCTCTTTTTATCTTTTCAGGGGGTCTCTCAGTATGTTTCTTGGCACTAGCTCAATCATTTGCACATTACAGTAGTGTTGCACAGAAGCTGGTAAGTTGTTTTGATGAAAGCTTCGTTCTTAACTAAAAGATCACTGGTAATCTTAATGGGGATCCATTTAAAAGTAAGGGAATCAATATGTTCAAATTATTAATTGTTTAGTCTGAATTTTAAGGTTTGATGTTGTTGACTTTCAAGAACTCTGGAAGCCAGTAGACTTAGCCAAGCTTGATAACTCATAAGCATTGATTGGCTACTAATAAAACTGCTTTAAATATTGCTATGGGATAAGTATTATTTATTACAGGGCTGAGTAATTTTGTGTGCTCTCATTGGACAACTTGAGGTTCATAACTAGTTAGGACCACTAGATTAAAAACTGTGTTGTTTTTTCTCCAAAAGCAAACTTCAAAATTCTGTATTAACCTTGTTGCTATCATTTATAACTAGTATAGGTAGGCTAAGCCTTATAGCAAGAATTTCTTGAAGTTTTCTTTGCATTTCTCAAAGCATTTTGTCAAAGTTCTGTGCCCCATTTCCCACACGCCCAAAATTTTGAGAAATTGATGCTTAAATTAAAAGACTTCAAGAAATGCTTGCTATGCAGGCTGTACAATCACTTTACATTTATTTCCTTGTTTTTCTTTCTGATCACAAGTATGGAAAAAAGTTGGATCCATAATGTATGGTACAGATCAGACTTTTATTTGGTTGATAAAAGGTGACTGTATACATATGGTCAAAATGATTGTTTTTTTGTGGTTTCAACCATTCGAAATGAGTATTTTGGTTCAAGTGGATGGGTCTTAAATTGATTAAATTGTCTATTCCCAGCCAAACAGCTTGGTCCTTGTTACCTGTCCCTAAGGAAACTAGAAATGGTGACACCCTGCTAGTGCCTCACCTGATTCAAGAAAGCAGGGCAGTTAGATTTGTAGTAAATTGGCAAAGAAGAATTGGTGCCAGTTGATCAAAATTGCTCTTATTCCAGGGAATCAATTTAAGTACTGCATGTGAAAAGAAACAACTTGTGTTTGTGGATGGTCTAAATCTTGTATCAGATGGACTTTGCTCAGCTGATGATGATCATGTGAAACAAGCTGATAAAGAGAACCCGTTCAACCAAATAAGGTTAATATTATATACAATTACTAGTAATTAAGTAAACAATTTAAAATTTGGAGGACCACAACATGAAGCAAAGAATGCACTGTATATTTTTGTCATAAATGTGCTTAAAAATTAATGTTTTATTGAAATCATTATGATTATAATGCTATCTGACTTAAAATTTCAAAATTGTTAACTAAAGGCTAATTAATTGTTTAAAGTTTTAAAAAATCAGCTGTTGACTAAAAGTCATTTTGTCATTTTTAGTGCCTGGACTGAACATTAGTTCAAATTGTTCTTTAACATGAACTAACATCTAATGAAAATTGAAAATGATGCTTTTAAATGAAGTATTATTTTCGTATCAACAGAGAAAATACTTTCACCCTGCAACCTCTTTACAAAAAGATTAAAGAAGCTGTCCAGAATAAACCAGGCTGTCTGTTGCTGGTTGACGATGCATCCATTCTCCTAAGCCTTGGAGTGTCTGTACAGAATACTTGTTACTTTCTGCAGTACTGCTACACACTGATGTGTTGTTCCACAGGCATTACAGTGAGTCACTGTTTTTGTAAATTAACCTTTTCACATTTACAAAGTCTTTAAACAGCTGCCTTAATTTATCATTGTTCTCACACTCTACAAGATACAGTTTGAAATCAAAAAGCCAACTTTTTCTCTTCAAGCAAAGAATATTTTACTGAGCAGGACCTTTTTGCTTAATTGACTGCTAATTTTGGTCTTTTTTATTCTTGTGAAGGTTTTAAAATGTATGTGAGCCAAAAAAAGTCTACAAATTAATATTAATTTTTACAATACAGTCAAATAACATGATTTTCCTCTCAAAGTTATTTGGATGGCTTTTTTAACAGAGATACATTCCATATACTTATAACAGTTAATAAGGGGTATAATTACCAAATAATGATTGTTTAGACCAGTTAGGTAATAAGGTTGCATACCAAAATTAAGTATTTAGATCAGTCAATAAGGGGTACACCCAGAATACTTAAGCCAGGGGCACACTAGGTGATTTTATACGTTGATCACTGTGATTGGCAAATTCACTCAAATTCATTTAAGGTGTCATCTACTGTGATAGCAAATTTCGCTGATCGCAGTGACTGGCATATAAATTTGCCCATATCTACAGGGTTCTTGCTACTCCTTAAACTCTTGAAAACTCCTTGAATTTGGTTTTCATTTTTAAGTGTGCTTGAAAAGCTCTTGAATTTTGGAAATTATCACAGACTCCTTGAATTTTGAACTTCATGAACTTGTTAGAAGTAGTTAGGTGTTGCAATGGTGGTTATTCGCGAAGTGAATCAATTGTTTTGTCATACTTTTCAAAATAATTATTGTTTCCTGTTTCTAAACATTTACTTCAACTTTGTACAGAAAATGGTTTGACCTTTGCATTTGGTTCTCAAGGTTGAAGTGTTCACATATGTATTGCTGCATTCCAACTTGTATTTAAATTTTGTATAAAAGCTAAGTTTATTAATTATTTGCTAGTAAATAGAAGTTCATTTTGTTAAAACAGTTCTGACAATTTGACTTATTTTAGATGTTTGGGGTGAAAGTTTTCATTTTTATAGACACAATGCCCCACAATACTCCTTGAAAATGAATTTGACTCCTTGAATATTCCTTGTACTTTGTAGCTGATGTCAGCATTAACCATGTATACAAGCGCTTTAAATATGCCACGTTCTGGTGATCAAAGTTCACTGCAATCAGCATATAAAATCGTCTAGTGTGTCTCACTGAGGCTTTAGACCAGGGTACATTAAACTACCAAACATTTAGACCAGTAAGTAAGGATACATACTGTACCATGTAGGTAATAATATATAAGGGGTACATAACAAATATTTAGACCAGGTACTAAGAGATACATACCAATTACTTAGACCAGTTATAATTAGTAAGGGGTACATACCAAGTACGTACTTAGACCAGCTCTGGACATAAGAGGTACATTGTTATGAAATTAATAAATTAAAATACAAGTTAAACTACATGTGAACATTTTATTACAATCACTTCTTATCTTATTACCAGACCGATGGCTGCTTGATATCGCTCGTTCACACTGACCATGATTCTGATGATGAAGATGCATTGTTGCTATGGAAACAACTCTGTTATTTGGCACATATAGAGTTTTATGTTCAAGGGTTATCCAGTGGGTGCTGTAAGGATGTTCATGGACAGGTACTGTAGGGTATAATCACAATCAAACTACTGTCAAGCAGGACATAAGAATTCTTCTGGCTCTTAAAATAAGTGTTCAAGGCTTTTATTTTGTTTCTGGAAACCTTTGGGTGAAACAGTTACAGTACATATCTAAAAACATAATTTGTGGGTGGGTTTTAAGTTGCGAGTCTTACCTGTCCAATACTTTGTAGAAAATAATAGTTAGATCACTATGTGTTTGTTGAGGATTAACATATCATTGAGTCTACTACAGTTTAATATCTGACCAAGATTTTTATCTTAAAATTTTTAATAGACTTTGATCATAAATGGCAGCAAATTTAATATTCTTATGTTTGCATTCAGTTAAGCACTTGAATAAAACACCTTTTTTTTTTTTTCGGCACATGAAACTTTTGAGTTTAGTCGTCTTTGCATGTCACAAAGTTGCTGTTGGTATTTGACCACGGGCAAGATCATAAAATTCCGCCCACTCAGGGAACCAATCAGTTTGCAGGATTCGTTTTATCTTGCCTGCTCGCATGACGAAAAAAAAAAAGGTGTTTTATTCAAATGCTTAACTGAATGCAAACTTAGGAATATTAAATTAGCTTGGAAACATTTGGAAACAGGTTTTGAATTTTTTTCGACAGAATATCTGATGAATAAAGTTTTCATAGAGACAGTGAATTTTATTATCCTACTGAACAAAGACAGTCTGCACATAGGCCTTTAAAAAAAAACACACACACACACACACACAAACACAGGAAAAAAAATAAACACATTATTTGCCGGCCAGAAAGGCCGTATAGAGAAAAACTGTGCCCTTGGTCTAGGTACAGACCTAATGGCCTTTGGCCTCAGTCTTTATGCAAGACCTCTGGCACAGTTTTTCCTCAATACGGACCTCCAGGCCAGCAAATAACATATATTTCGTACTGTATGCCAAGGGCAATAACTATTTATATGAAGACTATATTTACTCATTTATTTTAGATTGAAACTACTAATTTATATATTTACATTAATCAAAAAAAAACATGACATTGTATATATTAGGTTTGTCATAAAATGGAACTTCCTTGACACAGTTTTTGCATTATTTTATGTGCTATCTTCAAATTTCAGTTAAGAAAGTACACACTCAGTTACTTACAAGTACGAAGTTTTTATTTTTACCACAGGAGGAAAATATAAACCTGCAAAGGAAAAATTAAGATAAATATTTTGTTTTCTATATATTATACAGATGTATCTTCAATTTTAAACTAGTTTTGCAAATGCAACTCATCATGGTTTTACTTTTCATTTTTCAGTTGTCAATCACATGGAGAAACAATGGTGTTACACCTCTCAGACACAAAAGAAAAACTTTCCAGTACAAAATCCTGGACAAGAATATTAGCTTTTTTGCACCTGGGACATCAAAAGCTGTGTTGTGAAATGCTTTCATTCATCTCGAATACATAATATATTTAAAGTGAACTGTACATTATGGTTTTCATTAAAACAATCGTTCATTTTTATAAGATGCAGTGTGTATATTTGATGTTACATTTCATTTTATAAGACATTAATCTGATACAATTAGAATATAACATGCACAGAGTTATAGAAAACCAAGAAAGCAAGAGCTTCTCAATAATCTTGACAAATATTGCCTCCTTCATAATAATAATAATACTGTACTCTTTTTTAGTTCTCTCTTTTTCCAGTGTCTTAAGATGTTACACTCAGATTATTTTCTGAAGAGGGCCCTCAAGCATTAATTTTAAACATACTTTAATAAATTTATAATTTATTTAGCTTCACTACTCTTGGATAGTTGAAGAGATTCCAACAGGTTTTACAACCCAATTACTGGACTCTGAGGGCCTACGGTTTAACGTCCTTATTCACGAAGACGCGAAAGTCTAACCTTCTCCTCAGTTATTTTAAGGCCTTGGGTGAAAGTTTGAACTAAACAAAACCTGTGTTGATATCATAAGGAGTTGGAAAGAGACAACTCAAGAGGAGTCCTCTTGGCTTATCAGATTTCCTACAGTAACAGTGGTGCGATATACAAATCTCAAAGCCAATATCATTTCTTGAGCCTACTGTAGGTTGCCCGTCAGGCTGGCACTCATTTCCAGTTTCTGTAGTGTTAACCACAATATTTATGAGTCTTGGACACCTGGACAGGACACTAATCTATCACAGGTTAGCCCAAAGTAGATGCTGTATTTTGTTGTTGCCATGGTTGCTTTAAATTATTATGGTTTTTATTTTTGTCCTGGTGTTAGCACGTTCTTTAAAACCTTGCTGAGAATTTTGGGTCAGAACTTGAGGTTGAGAATTGAGATTGCTGCCTAAAGTGAAAACCATAGAACTTTATAGTTACTTTCAAAAAGTGGCAAGTCACACACAAAAAACATTAAAAACTAGCACCAATGGGAAGCAAGATAAAATTTATTGAGGTTTGCATAGAACTTTTAATTTGACACAGAGTTCAACTAGTTCACTTTATGTTCTGACATCCCTTTTATTTGAACCAGTGAAATTGATATTCTGATGGCGAAAATCTAGGAATGTCTTTTGCAAGGAAAGACCTTTACATTGTTTTTAAAGGTTTCCATAGAGGCACTTAGCAATCAAGCGCTTTTGTTTTTCTTGTTGAGTGGTGTTGTCTTGCTCAACAGAAGCTCTAACATCCTTGCACAAAGTTTCATCAGCAGCCATAATAACGTTCAGGTTTGATGATGCTACTCTAGCTTGCTTTATAGAATGATAAATGATGACACGATTTGAAAATGTAATGTACACTAAACAAGGGGCATTGTTTCTTGGGGACAAAGCAAAATCTCCTGCACAAAAAGACATCACATTCTCAGGAAACTTAAATTTTATAATATTTTGATGGTAGTCAGTAATGTAAGTCAAGCCATCTGAAGAACACACCACAAGTTCATCATTGCCATCACAGGTAATATCAAGTTTTGCTACTGCAAACAAATTACCATTCACTTCAAGTGACCATAAAGTTCTTTTGCTATCTAACAGCACAATGCTGCCATCAATAGTGCACATGGCAACATGACTTGAAAGTTTTCTGTCTAATTCACCAGTAAAATTGCAACTCCTAGAGGACAGAGCTACAATGTATGTGGGTACCACTGAGTTTCCAAATGACAAGTCGCTGATTTCAAACACTGATTCATTTGTTTCTTCCTTGTCATCTCCAAGCTAAAATCGAACATAAAAATATTTCAGTGATAAGTTATGCGTTTTAAAGTACAAACTAGCATCGGTGGCTAGTTTAAAATTTTTTAATTCATAAAGTCCATTGAAGTGCTTATTCTGAAAATAAAAACAATATTAAGCATTAACATTATTGTTATTTACGGTATAATATTCTCAGTTAGACTTGCATTTTACTGCCAGCTTATACATGTATTAGTGACCAAACAGTGATGTGTTGAGATGATAACAAAAAGTTTCTTTTTGTCAGTAATTTTTAAATATCAAGACAATTCTTCTTTAATTGTCATTATCATCATTAATTATAATATCACAACGATTGACAAGTTTCTTAGTCTCAACAAACTAGCTCTTGACACAAAAATCAAGCACCCCCTCCCACTCTTCACACCTGCTTTTAGCCTTGTGTTCATTTTTTGACAGCGGCTGTAAACCAAATTATTAAAATCTACCATATAAAAAATTATGTGCTGCTTAAGTATGTGTCATGTCATTAAAAGCTATTAATTAAATGCAACCAGTCCTATGCAAATGCTTGCCCTATCTCATTATAATTATTGATTCTATTCTATCTATTTACTACAGTAAATACAGTGTACATAGGATAATGGCCAATTAGTCACAAATCTCCACTACTTAAACTTGACTTCTACAAACTACAGGAGCAGTGTATAAATCAAATTACAAGTCACCAATGAAGACACTTAATATGAGGTTTTAAAAATCTGAAATTACCTTTTTCTCTGGCTCTTGATCACGGCTAAAATCTCTATCTTTGTCGTGTGTATCTTCTGGTCTCAGTATTACATAAGACCCCCCTGGTTGTGAGACAAGTAGGTGAGTATATGTGTGTGTATAGAAAGCAACCAGTGATCCAATTTGTCCATTCAGTGTCCAACTTTTTGAGAGACGGAAACACCCAGTTAAATGTGTGTCATCACAGTGGCTCCCTTTTTCTTCATTTGGGTCTGCTGGAGTCTCTGACTTTGTGTTGTCTTTAGTTAACCCTGGTTTCAACTCCCTTGATAGCTTTCTTGATGTCTCAGAACTTTCATCTTTTAGACTGTTCTGCTTCTTCACAGTAGTAGGTGCTGTCGAATCATTTTGGGCACCTGAAGGGCAAACAACCATAAACAGTGTAAATGCAATGCAGTATACAGTTGACTCACTGGCAGCAAATTGTAATAGTTTAATAATAATAATGATAATAATAATAATTATAATAATATTATAATTATTATTATTATTATTATTATTAAATTATTTCAAACTGCTGCCAGTGAGTCAACTGTATATTACATTGCAATTGCATTGTGTATGGTTCTTTGCCCTAAATAATAATAAAATAATATTCTAGTGAGCTAAATAAACCTTACTTGGGGTCATGGACTGAATTGGAAACTTAAGGACACAATTCAACAAGGTTAGGCCAAAAGCATGTAACGATGCATATACTAGCACAGCCTGAGACAGACACAAACACAGTTGCTGCAGCTATATGGCCCATGCATGATTTCACAGCACACCTCCACTGCCAGAGAGAACTAGCTGGGTGTCAATTTTAAGTTCGTTGAAGGAGGAAAACCAGAATACAGTAACTGGAGAAAAACTTTAAGAGTAAGACAGAGATCCACAATTCTCAGCCCACATGAGAATCAATCCATGGATTCCTACAACAGGGACTATAAGAGGCACAAGCACTAATCCCTCAGCCTTCTCCCTGACTCCCCAGATATGCTAATGGTTGAAATATCCCTTGTAACATTACAATTAACAACTTGAACTGGTCACCAAAGACTTGATTTGGAAGCACTCTTCAAAGGTTTCCTTAGAAATTAAAGTTATATGCAAGTGCATCTGATCCATGTTAGTATAGAAACACAAGTTTTGTAAAATAGACCAATGTTCAAAAAAGGAACTAAGGGGGAGGGGGTGGGGGTACACTCCAGTAGCTTTGAACAGCTAATAGGAATATAAACAACTCAGCAGGTTAATAGTTTATTAGTTGAGAAATATTATGGTAGTAGGTGCATCATTGAAGTAACATTGTATTTTAAGTCGGCTGTAAATAAATGCACATGTACTGTACCTTGTAACTTTGGGTCTTGTTTTTCTGTTTGTTTTTTGGTTGGGTCCCAGTAGTACAAGCTGACTGTCCTGTCAGTGTGTGCAATAGCCAGTTCTTGGTTACCATCCCCATTAAGATCAGCTAAGGCAAGAGCTTTGCAGTTTGTAGCCAAATGTTGCGAGTACAAAGGTTCCATTTCACTAAAATTCTCACAGAAGTGTTGACTTACCTAAAGAGGAAAATGAGGAGAATAGTACAAAAGCAGCCTAGGTGAATAGACCATAATTTATGCATACCAAATGGCAGCAATTTGAAAGTTCAACCACAGGCACCTCAAGCTTGTAGCAAGTCTAAGGGAATAATTTGAAATGAAGACCATTTCCCATACAAAGTCTTTATATAGTTATAAATTTAGTCAAAATTTTAAAATCAAAAATATCAGAAATAAAGTTCACCTACCTTGAGTCATCTTGTGTTTGTATCTTGCATGTTTTTTGGGCACGATTGGAGGTACTTTTGAGGGAGTTTTTGTGATCGCTGTTTTGCTCATACATGGAACAGCGATCACAAAAATCCCTCGAAAATACCTCCAATTGTGCCCAAAATACACACAAGATACAAACACAAGGTGAACACAAGGTAGGTGAATTTTATTTCCAATATTTTTGGTTTTAAAATTTTGACTAAATTTATAAAAATTGGCATGGGAAATTTTCTACATTTAAATCATTCTCTTAGACTTGCTGCAAACTTGGGATGTCTGTGGTGCAACTAGCCTTTGCACTACTAATTTGAATGCATTATCACAACTACAGACCATACTTTTTGTTCTTGAAACTGGTTTGTGAGATTATTAGTTTCTTTCTTCGATCAGTAGTTTGCCGAGATTAAAAGGGTCAAGAAGCTATTTAGTTTAAATTATTATTAGTTCAAACAAATAGACATTTAATCAATTTCAAAAGATTATAATTAACTTATAAAGATATTGTATCACTTGCAAGATTAATGTTAAATAAATATATTTCAACGACTACTAGCTGTATTAAATTTCATCGTCTTTTCAAGTTCGTTTTTATACGTAGTAACCTCGGCATGTTGCAAATTTTGATAACCTTCTTCGAGCTTCTAATTCTAAATTCTTGTGGTCAATTTGGCTCCGCCAATTTATTGGCAAGACAATGGGAGCTTAAGAATATATAAAAGACGGGTTTTCGTACGTACGTCAAAAACATAACACCATCCTTCGGCCGTCATACAAATTAGAAAGTTCCTTCCTTTGTTGAATATATCTCCAACTCCAACACAAGTAATCATTCCAAGATTTTTGCACATTTTCCAAGGCTTAGCACAGTCTCCCTTGAAGATACAAAGTTCTCCGTCGATATTTCCTAAGACCAGCTCATTTCCGCCGTCATTATCGACATCGCCAAGAGAAAGAGCTTCTTTGAAAACGCAACCAGTAAACTCGAGTTCCAAATGTTCGACAAACGAAACAGAACGCGTGCTTGACATCTTAATTCCGTGAGGAGATAATTGCTCAGGTGAATGTAAAAGTACAATCAAACGACAGTTGGAATCCGTCACAACACACCATTCGCTCCGCCATTTCTTGTTGCAAAATAATAGCTTACCATACCTCTACAAGGGTGTAAACTGTTCGACGTTCAATTTTTTTGTAAATTGCAGTTTATATAATGTAATACTTGTTAAAGTTTTTACTTCATAAGATTTCAACTATCTCAAGTTATATTGTGTTATTTAAGGCAAACTACCCATTCCTCTCCCAACGTCTCAAAATAATCTAAAGAAATTTTCTTCTTCTCCACTGTCCCCACCCCTGAGGAACTATTGCGCAAGTGCAGGCATGCGTGGAGTTACTTGATATATTTTCCGCCTTCAAACCTGACACCATGCACATTTTTTCAATTCAGATGAAAAAACAGGAAGCATTTCTCGAGTCGACCTCACAAACCATAAGAGTAGAATCTATTGCATTTCCTTCCTTTTCCTGGAAATATATCGAGCTTGGATGCTGATCAACTCGAGTGATAAGAGCCAATCACAAGAGGGGATCAAAACTTTCAACCAATGACAAGCTTTGTTTTACTGGTGTTTTTCCTCTTTGCTTAACACATGTATCGAAGACTCCTTTCACAACATCTTCCTGTACTTCTCCTACTCTTACAACGTTCTGGGTCAAAGCAAGCTCAGGCGACGACGTTAACCAATAAATCTTGCTTCCATTTTACCAACATCACAAGAAATATGTCCTATACAATCAGTGAGAGCGGTCCACCAAACACCCTGGACTACCGAATCTATTTTCGTAAGTACATAAATTTCTCACTTTGCATAATGCACTGCAGTAAGTACGTTCACTGCTTTCGGTTTCACGATGAATTTTAAATACGGGTGTCGTTGCGAATATTTTGTATTAATATAAGTTCCTGTTAGCTTAGAATAAAGTTTGTGGAGCTGCTTTAACTTGGGAGTGTTTGATTTATCAAGGGAATTGATTGATACACGAAGTCGACTAGGCTCGGTAATTCACTAATTGGATTAATTGATGTAGCAAGCTATTACCGAAATCGAAAGTGAAAAACTTTTTTAAGAATAAATTTTCTGTCAGTTGGTAAGAAAAAGAAACAAAAACAAACATATAACAAAAAGATTGTGTTTTATAAAATTGGGTTCGGTTTGCTCAGTTGAATTGTTTTAACGAATTCGAAATAGAATCCGAAAATATATATTTACTTGTGCAGTGTGTTCGACGTGGCACGCCTGGACCCAGCGGGCGAGTTGTGGTATAGAAATGCACACAGTTAAATAACATTTGTCGCTAAGCACAATTTGTCTTGGCAAGTTTGAGAGACTACAAGGTGTTATTTTCATCTTCACTGGTTAAGTGTTGATATCAGACAAAATGCGTGACAAGGTCTTGATAGGCGCGATTGTGCGGTGGAGCATATAATTATAAATTAATATTGAAAATCTTTACATCCGTTTTTGATCCCAGGGTATATATTGGCCGGCGAGTTTACCAACATACAGATTCTTTTATTAATAAATCAAAACAAAGTTATTAAATTGATCAAGCCTCTCCTAATGCACTAGTCAATGTAAATCCCCACTCCGGGGAAACGTGGGGCATATATAGGACATAACTGGTGATTTGCCCATTGAACAAGCTCCAGGGGGTGGGGGTTTAGCATATTGTTAAGTAAGATATTCTTTACTTCTGGCAATGTTGTTTGTGTTCTATTAAAATAAAGTAGAAGGCAGCTGGTAAATTGTTCCATCATTCATTAAAATTTAGATTGCAAACTTTGCTGTGTAAAAAAATTCTAAAACATATTTTTTCAGTTCCCCAGAAATTAAAGTTGCATTGAATACTACAGCTCTTTCTCATTTCATGAACTGGACATCTAATAGTGTTACGTGTGGTTAATATATTAAAAATAGTTAATCTTGCATTAATTATTAAACTGATCAATTTGTACACTTTGTTCTTTGATAAGAGTTGTTAAACTGTTGGGGCTGTTTTAACCAGACATCTTGCCCCAATAGGTTTGGTATTTTGCCTTTTTTACAAGTTATCAGTGCTACCATAATTTCTGGGGCAATTACCTGCATGGCAGATTATCCGCACCACTCATTTGGGCCACAAAAAGAAAAATAAATAAGCATATTTCCTGCACCGGTAGATAACCCGCACTTGAAAACAAAAGAAAATATGCGAAAGAGTTTGAGAACTTACAAGTTTGAAACAATTATTTAAAAAGGCTTTAAAAGGCTCTCCTCACAATTCCATGTAAAAAGCATAAAATTTCTATGTTATTTTAAGCTGCCAATTCAAGGGGAAAATGACTCCTCTATCTGTCCACAATGTCCTCACTTTTAGGACAAGTTTCAAATTCAATTTAGCCAAGTTTTCAGCTTCACTTGGTTGCATTTTAGCGTTGCATCGTGCTATCACAATTGTTCAGTGCCATTTTTGTTAGGTCGAGGAGAGGCTGGGATGAGTGCTGGGTAGGGTGAAAATGAGCAGATTCGTGAGATATTTATGTAATGCAAGCTTACAAGGTTTTAGAAATCACTTAATTTGAAACAGAAATATACTCTCTTACTTATGACTGTACTGGACTAGTTCACTGATATTCTTGTAAGTGTTTCACTTACACACATGCTAGAAACCACTTTTCTAATTGTGCTGCATCATGAATGAAAAGAATCGAAAAGTTTTGGCCTGACCATGAATCAGATGCCTTCAGGTGGAAACGCATGAAATTATCAAGTTGACATGAACAGTATAAACAATGAAAAATTCTTTTATGTTCATCCAATTTACTGGACAACTAAAATACATACCAAATGATTTAGAAATTATTGCATTATTCGCACCTCCGTATTACCCGCAGCAACATCTAAACACAGAAAAATTAATGTATTACCTGTGGGTAATCGCCCAGAAATAATGGTAATGCCCCACATTTCCTGGAGTTGGGGTTTACACTGACCAGTGCATAATTGTTAATGTTCATGAAAAGTATATGGGTTTCAAGGTAGGAGAATCAAGTGCCCACAATTCATAATTTTGTGGCCTAAAATAAAGGATTGACTGATGCTAGCTATGAATGCTGCAGAGTGATGTGAAATAATTTTGTTAACAATTATCACTAGAAGTGGAGGTAACCAGTGGTGGATATTTACAAAGATGCAAAACAGAGCTCGAAAAATCTACAGCATCATTTGGCACCGACACTGAGGGGGATAATTGTTTTAGTATGTACCAAATCAGTAAAATGAATTAAAGTGACAGTTTTGAATGTAAAATTTGAACCAAACTGATTTATTCAAAATTTTCACATGTAAGTAAAAAAAGCACATGTTTACTATCGTTGTTGTACTTTTTCTTGAAATTTCATGGTCAACAATTTTCATCCTACCTATGAATACAGACATCCCAAATTTCATCCCCCTTTTTGTGTTTAAGGGATGTCTGAATCATTTTTTTTGTATTTCCTCTACAGAGCCTCTCAAGTCAAGTCACTTATTCAAAAGTTTTCTCAAAACAGTAAATAGCCTTGTATATTTACTGTTTCAGATAACTATCAAAGTTATTCACTGATTTTGTGTATACTAAATTCAGATATTCTCAATTTGTGAATCTTAATCAGAATGTTCTTGTCAAAGTCTATTCAGAAATTTCTGTGAGAAAATATTTTGTTTTATTGTTTTAGGAAAATAAACTAATTTTTAAAATGCTAAATTAATAAAACAACAAAAGTATTTTATTAGATTTATTTTACATGATTTATAATATTTTTAAGTGCATATGATGTGAAAAAACTTATTACTTCAGTGGATAGACCTTGCTACAGCAAATGAGGAATAGTGGTGAAAAAAATTGGTTGTGGATTGGCAGCAGATATTTAAAAAATGCAAATTTGTCAGAACCATACATGACTTCATCAGTTGAGAACTTTAGATGTTAATATTTCAAAAACCAAAAAAGATTTTGACAAAACTTTTTAACCACTAATTTCTCATTACTTTAGTAAGGTCTATTCATTAAAGTAATAAAGTTTTTCACTTCAGATCCACTTATGGTTAAAAAAAACACTCATGAAGTAAGATCATTTTCTTTAGTTTACCATGATGATACAAGACACTAAACTGTTGTCAGTTGATAATTAAAATAATATCACCAGTGCTAGAATTAGTTTGTAGTTTTCTGCACTAGTGAGTATTAAATACAGCTAATACTAGTTGTACTTGTCTCTTAGGTGGCCCCAATGGTCCAGTGTCACCATTTCACGATATTCCTCTTTATGCAAATTCTGAGGTACATATAAACAGTTACTCCAGAGTTCTGAGTAATTTTACAGAGCAGAAATAATGGTACAGGGTAGAAAAATCTTCAAACTTAATAATAGCACAGGGGAAAATAATATTTTAGAGAGGAAAAACCTTTTAAAAGAATTCAATAATAATGTTTAGTATATGCCAGCTCGGCTATGCGCAATTCGATTGGTTTAGAAATAGTAGCTATGTGAGACAATGTTTACCTGACTGAAATAGTAGATAATGAGACCGAGATAAAATGTCGGAAGAAGTAGTTGCTTCGCAATAGTTTCAGATCACAACATTGAAAAAGTTTGGGATACAACACAGGATATTCAAAACAGCCAAAAGAGATCCTGTTTTATGCCACTAACGACATTAATTTTGTAGCTGACAAACTGTCAAAACATGTTTGTTGTATGCTAGGCTGCTTATGTGTGAGTCTCACCATGCTCTGTGATTCAAATGATAAAAATTTTTGGTCAATGTTGATGAACAAATTTATTTTTTGGATTACTTTTTCTTCAACCTGAGAGTTGCTTGTATTATCAAATATTTTTGTGTGCTATTCCAGCTATCTGGCAAGTGTTTGAAAAAGCTGAAAATTTTTGAGGCAGGAGCTGAGTTATTATTTTTAACTGTGTATGATACAAATTTAATTTTATGCTGTTTTTTATTTCATTTTAGAAAACAATCTGTAACATGGTAGTTGAAATACCCAGATGGACAAGTGCAAAAATGGAGGTAAGCTTATCTAGCTTGCTGTATACAGGTTTTTTGTTAGAGGTAGGCTTAGTTGTTCATATGCTATACATGTTTTTTGTTTTATCATGGAGTAACTGCAAAAGAAAGAGAAAATTATTGATTTGGCCATTCCCTTTAACCCTTTAAGCCCCAAGCACAACAAATGATGTGTCTGTAAATTCTCCCAACTGATTCCCATACTTTCCATATAAACAGTTTAGGAGAATTTGACTTTTCATCTTCCAAAGAATATTTGACTTGATCAACTCCTAAATTCTCATTGCCAGTTGTATTACTCTGTATAAGTTATGTAAGGAGAAGTGAGATGTTGATAAACTGGCTTGGGGCTGAAAGGGTTAAAAACATGAAAAAGGCAACAAATTATTCACAGGTAAGATGAAAATTGTTTTACCTCAAAATTTCAAGAAAAAACACAACAAAGATTATTAGTGAGCACATTGTTTTCTTTAATTTTCTTTCTTGCATATAAAATTCCAAATCAATCTGGTTCTCCAACTCTCACATTAATTTATTCTACTGATCTGGTATATTTGAACAATAATCCTCCTCAGTGTCGGTGCCTGGCAATAGGAATTTACCTCCTTTTCAGAAGATAATTGATTTTTAAAATATTATATTTCTTTTTTGATATCATTCTGTAGATTAACACAAAGGAACCTCTCAACCCAATCAAACAAGATGTCAAAAAAGGAAAGTTGAGATATGTCAACCACTGCTTTCCCTATCATGGATATATCTGGAACTATGGTGCACTTCCACAGGTAAAGTATCATGTAGTTTATATTAATTGTTCATTCTCTTAAAATTAACAAATTCAGTGGTCCTCCTTACACATATTAGTTCAAAGTTTTTTGCCATTTCAAACTCAGAACTTGAATGCCTTACATGATAAACTTCTTGTACACAATTTCGTTAATTTAGATAAAGTTAAGCGCAAATGTTATTTATTAATTTGAATTATCTCCATTATGCAGTTGTACATACATGACTGGCAGGAAATTGATTGGAAAATTATGCTCGCTTCCAGGAACCAATAATGTTACAGGATTGTTTTCATTTTGCCTGCTTGCACACCCAAAAAAGTAAAAGATATTGTTTGATTTAATTTGTTTATTAAGTATACAGGTATTCACGATTTAATTAGTGATAACTATAACTTTAATTAACTTTGTTGTTTCTTTGTGCCAGACATGGGAAGATCCTGGTGTTGTTGATGAGAACACCAAGTGCAAAGGAGATAACGACCCTGTTGATGCTTGTGACATAAGTACACTTGTAAGATCATTGTACAGTATAATTTATAGGGTTTTCGTACAAGTTAGAGTACTTTCTGTAAATGCTTGTCATAAAGAACTCACTGGAGTAATTGTTAACTGATAGCAACAAGGAAGCATTTTCATTTTCACTGTAGGATTTAAGGAACTACATCAAACTAAATAAGATATTTTGAAATTGATTTTTGTCAACTAAGGTTTACTTATGTTGGTAAGATAACAAAAATATATAATTAATGCATATTCCGATTGGCTATAAGGGGTGTTTGCTTAGTTAAAGTATGTAAAATAACATTTTTTGGAGTTTTATCATTTTATACAAGCAATTCAAAACTTTTTCATATTTTAAACAGCATGAAATATACACTCAAGGTTTTGGGAGAATTCTCATATACAGTATAATTTAAACATTCTCTTTAATTCCCCCAACTCCTTAATTTGTGTTTTTATATCATAGAGGGCAAAATTACTTTGATCTGATTGGATAACAGCAGGGTTATTTTTTCTTAATTCAGGGCTTATTTCTTAGTACTGATTGGTCGCTGAAAATTTCTGAAGATTTTCCAAAAATTTAAGTCTCAAAAATGCCTTAAAAACGTTTTCCAAAGATTTACAAAAAGTTCCAAAAATTTCCAAATGTTTCCAAATACCTCCGAAGATTTTCCAAATTTTTTGAAAAATCATAAAAGTGCCTTAGAAACGATTTCAAACCTCTTCCGAAGATTTCCGATGTTTCCAAAGATTACAAAGATTTTACTACATCTCCAACAACTTTCAAAGAAACTTGGGATGAATAAGTTAAGTTATGCAACGCTTTCTCATAGGATACCACAGAGAATGAAGAATTTTGCCCTCTAATGCCATAAACATGTAATCACCTTGGTTTCTCGTAAAATTTAGGATTAATATCACTTGTGTTTTCAATTTTCTCCAAATTGCCCTCGTTGCAAAGCAAGTTAATCCTTAATTTTACTTGGTCCCATGCAATTACTTAATTTACAAATTTCAACCGTTCAAGCACAGAATAAATGGCTTTATATTGCTTTAATATAGTCTATGACTTTTTTTTCATGTGGCAAGCTGTTTTAATTGCATCTCCTCTGTTTATTTACAATGGTAATATTTTTTGTTGTTTTGCTTAGGTGGCTAAGCATGGTGAAGTGAAACAGGTTAAGATTCTTGGCATTCTTGCCATGGTTGACGAGGGAGAGACCGACTGGAAAGTTATTGTAATTGATGTGAATGACCCCATGGCTAAAGACCTCAATGGTATGTTGATTTATTTACTAGTTGTTGTGATTGTTTTTTCAGTATTGGAACTACCATTTATTTAATAATTTTTGTAATTCTTTGGGTCTTGCAAGTTATTTACAGTAATGATGGGAGGGAAAGAGGTTGTGATAGTGGAGGCAATTATTCCATTCAAATCAGGAACAGGTTTGTGCACATGTAGGGTACATGATCATGAAGCAAGTGTCAGGTTCTTGAAAAGAGTAACTGCCATTTAGCTGTGAAATACAGTAAGGAAACCTTAATGATAAATGCGCAGTGTTACAACATGTAGCAATGACATTAATTTTTTCCTGGTTAATATGTTATAGATATTGATGATGTTGAAAAACACATGCCTGGTCTCTTGTATGTGAGTACTTATTGAAAGCTTTTTCAATAGAACGGATGTTATGTATACAATGTAGTTCTATTATATTATAATCTATACTATAAAGCTAGTCACAATAGGACACTTATGACTCTTCAATTGTCCTCGTCCGAACTTCTGGAATCTGTTTATATACCAAAACTGATTTGGCTACTAGAAATGTTATGTTTACTTGTAGAGAGTAATTACATTCAGTATTTTTTCTCAAATAACAGGCCACAGTTGATTGGTTCAAAATATACAAAGTTCCTGCCGGCAAACCATTCAATGAGTTTGCCTTCAACGGAGAGGCAAGAAACAAGGTGAATGAACTAGCTCCAATGTACTTGTTCACTCTTTCTGGTTTTTTTTTTTAAGATTTCAGTTTAAAACATGTTTGTTGGAGACAATAACAGTCTGTAGAACAGGTCGCCCAAGCTATATGCGAACATTGGGTTCTGGAAATTAAATGAATGTTTTGAAACATCCCAATATGCTTGAGTTGTTTGGTGTTTGGGGTTTTTTTATGCATGGATGGAGTCAAACAGAAAAGGAAAAGAAAGAAGAAGACAGGATTGGAAGCTTTGTACAATCAACCCTTTTGAACTCCAAATACTGCCAAAAGTTCAAAAATCTCTCAAACCTTTTACATTTACATATAAATGCAATAGTTTAACACACATAGCTTGGGCTACCTGTATCTAAGTGGTTTTATATTATGCAATACTTAGTGTATGCATTTATTGTTTAATTATGTAGCTCTTCCAAGGGAAAACTTGGTGTGACTTCCCAGCTATTATAAGCAAGGTTCTCTCATAAATTAATCTACAGGTTTAGCAGGCAGATCCGACTAGCAGTTTTTTTTATTTACCTTAAATGCATATGTGTATAAAATGTAAATGGTATTATAATCTAGTTTTTGGAAAGTTTTTAGTTATGGCGTATATTAGGGGCTCTGAAACTGAAAGTATTATTTTCTCTTGTTTGTCTATATGGACTAACAAACTTTAACTGTGGCATATCTGGTTCACAAGAATCCTATAGTTTTAAGTACTTTACATGTAAATAAATAATTAAGACAACCTTACTGTAACTTGAGATACAAGATGGTCAAACTGTTTCAATGTATCACTTTATAGTCAAATTTCTGCCAATAGATGTTTTACTTTTTTAACTATATGTTTCCATATGTTTCTTTGTTGTTTTTTTTACTTACTTTATTTTTCAACAGGAATTTGCCCAAAAAATTATTAAGGAAACCCATGAACACTGGCAAAATCTACTGAAAAACAAAACTGAAAACAAAGGAAGCATTGCATGGTATGTGTATATATGTTTTTACTATAAAGTATGAATTTAAGATACCAAGTTTCATACACAATTATTGTGTTACTACTTGTGCATGGATAAAATTAATTTTGTTGAATGGCAAGAGGGCATTTAAGTTTATCAACTTCAACTGTAAAGTGTCGTCCTCTGTAAATAAAGTAAAATTATTATCATTTATATTGTTATTATATTGTTATCATACGCATTGTTATTATTATTAATTATTATTAATACTAAAGATTAAGTGTTTTATACCACAATTACTTTCAGCAAAAATGTTGAGGTGGAAGGTTCTCCATACAAGATCTCGTCAGATGAAGCAAACTCAATTCTCAGTGGGGTAGGTACAGTTTTGGTGTTCAGGTGCATGGGCTGGGGAAGCGAAGAGGACTGAACCCCTTTGAGTAAGTGCGATGGTTAGGATGAATAAGGGAGCTAAAACAAGCCCCTTTGATCAAACACTAGGGTTTCTGTGTACATGATTGTATATAACAAAATATAAACCCCCAGTGAATTAGTATAACCTGGGTTCGGTGTTCACATATATACATGCAGATGACTCAATTCTAAATTTTTTTGTTTATCAGGATTTTTGCGATGCTGATGTTTGTTTTTCCTGTTTTTGTTTAGGCAGCTCCTTTGGGAAAGCCAGACAGTGTTTCAGATGAAGGTTGGTATATGAAATTAACTTAATTGGTATTATATGAAACAAAATTGAATTGAATAATTATCGAAAACCATAGCTGTGTGCATGTGCAATGTAAATAGAAGAACTTTAGTTACAGTTTATTGTGGTTAAGCTTATAACCCTTAGAAACTCGCTTGAGATCATGGGGTAAAGCCTGCCAGTTAAGAGCTATGCACCCTTTATCTGAAGTAAACAAACTTTAGTTTTTTTCATTACTAAAATTCTTTATTGTATTGCTGTACAGTAATGTTTAAAATAATTTACTACAAGTTTTGTTATTAGTGCTATTTTTATGGTAGGAAGCTGCCTTTTAAATTTTCTTAGCACCTAGACTAAAAGACACAAAACAACCACTTTTTCACCAGAAATGGTTTTGGGTAACGTGACATCAACCACAACAACAATAGTAGTGTTAAATAATAATAAAAACGATATTAATAAAAATGACGACGACGGCGACGGCGACGGCGACGGCGACGACGACGACGACGACCGCCTGATTAGCCCAGTTGTCCGCCCTGGTTTGATTCTCTGTGCTGCTGGACTTTCGCTCCAGGTCTGAAAATAACTGAGGCATATGGCTGCCTGTGTTTAACATCTGCAAACAGTTAGACCTACATGTCTTCTTGGATAAGGACATTAAACTATAGTCCAATAATTGGGTTGTAAAACCTGTTGGGTTCTCCGTCTACCCAAGAGTAGTGAAGCTAAATGAATAAATGATAATGATAATAATAGTAATAATAATCATAATCATAATGTTATTAATTATTATCAATATTGATAATTGTAATTATTATTATTTTCTATTATTTGAATTAGTGATAACTCGGTACAATTAAAAGTGAGTAAAAGAATACATTCATTTGGGTAACACGTTGATCTGTGTATAGCTTGTAAATTGAAATTATTATTATTTTCTAGTATTTATATAAGTGATAATGTAATACAATTAAAAGTGAGTGAAAATAATACAATCATATGGGTAACACATTGATCTGTATAGCTTAGTGAAGACTAGTTTTTGCATCCTTTTCCCCTTTGTTTTGTTTTCCAGTGAGCAGGTGGCACTTTGTTACTAGACGGGGCAAATAGAGGAGTTGATGTCTTTAGCAGTGTGCACTGTTTGAACTGAGTAATGCCACCACCCTTGTTTCCTACACAGCTATATACTGTATAAAGTATAAATTTATAAATAATTGTCTTAACTTGCATACCCTCATTCATGACACCTTGTAAATTTATCAGTGAATTAATTGGAATGATTACAATCAAGCACAAAATGTTATCTCACGAACAGGTACCAGTGGACATCACTGTTAATTTGAAAATTTCATTTGGATAGATATTAATTAATGAACTAAAGAAATTTGCATGTTACAGCCAACATATTTGCCAACAGGATCAAAATTGTTATATGGTTCCAGATAACAAAGATATTTAGGTTGAACGGTTAGCAAAAGTAAAAACAATGAAAGATCCCTATTGATTTCATAGTGTCTTTTTTTTTTGCCCTCAAACTTTTCTTTTAAGTCTGAATTCACCAGTGTTAGTTTAACGCAAAAGAAAGTCGTTTTTTCTGTTTGAAAAGAATGAAAGTAATGTTGATTCTTTTCAGGCTTGCATTTGAATACAAAAAAGTAAATTTTTAATTCCAGAAATTAATGTGAAAAAAATCTTTTCCACCCTTTTCACAGTTGAGAGATGGCACTTTGTGAAGAGACAGCGAAAGGAATGAGCCTTGCCGAAGCAAGAAATCAGGGTCATTATTTTAAACAACCACTACCATTACATTGTAATGAGATACATAACTATATACAGCTCCAAAACTAACTCACTTTTTACCAATTTCTTGGCAAAAATTGTCTTTACTGAAGTTATATACTATGAATTTATGCATGGTTGGGCAAAGTATTTCATGCAAAAATAAACCGGCTGAAGTAAATGTTGTCGTTGTTACTTGTTTTACACACTTTGTGCTATTAAATTACACATCAAAGTCATGCAGGTCTATTGTGGTGAATAGCCTCAAAGGTAGGGGTTTAGGGCCCCGTATAGAAAGGTGGGGATGTTTTTATTAGGGGGGAGGGGGAGGGGGATTGGGATTATTCCCTATTAAGCGAAAACCTGTGTTAAACCAAGAGCCTGTTTCTAGGGTTAAAAAAACGGTGCTACAAGACTGCTTGCAGTCCTTTGTTTTATGAACGTCCGTATTAAGTAAAAAGTCCTATGGTGAACGCCCTAGGTATTACTTTCAAAGCGTGCCCGCAGTTGACAACTACCGTTCTTTTGCTGTTTCCCCGCTTGTGTACATCCGTTCCCACCCCTCCCCCCTGCGGGAAAAATTCGGGGAGGAAACGTCTGTGATTTTGCGTCCCTAATCGTCTTATGATGTAATTATCATCCAATGAGAGTCGTT
>JAOBRD020276700.1:0-15417 GCA_027575215.2 Hydrozoanthus sils | reverse complement strand
GTTTTCAGGGATTATCTCAGTTAAAATGTTTGATTGTAAAATTTTACAAAATGTTGCTCAGGGAATTAGCCTGTCTCAATAGATATTGTTAAAGAAATTTTAAACTAAGCTCAAAAGTCTGAATGTAATAATGCTATAACTAGATGTTACCAAAGGTAAAGAAAATGCTATTGACTATTGTAGGATACCCAGTGCTGTCATTTAGAACTGTACTGTTATAAACTTCACCCCTTTCAGTTCCACTGCTAGCAGTTATAATCAACTTCACTTATATAAAACAGGACATTTGATACTGGGAAAATGATAACTTATCAAACACAAAGAGTTACTGAAATCAAAAGTAAATTCTCCCCAACTTTTTGAATGAAAAATAGCAAATAGGGAGTTTACCTATCCACTCAAATTGAGAACAACGTGATACATCGTTGAGAATATATGGCAAAGGCATTGCTTCCATATTTGGATCTAGTTCCGGTAGGGCCTCCTTATTCGGATCAATAAATGTTTGTACTTCATGTTATACTCAGCAACTGCCCTTAGGAACGACTGACAAACAAATCGCATGATCCGATCCATTCACTCAAATCAAGAACTCAACTGCTTACAACATGATGTTTTGTTGAGAATATATGAAGCTCGATAGCAGTTGTAACATAGAATGTAATACTGCTGTAATGTTTAACATAGATAGAAGAACATATATTTTTGTTGTATTAAGAAACAAAATCTTAAGATACTAATTCTGAACACATAATTATTATTATTGGGCAAAAGTATTTGACCCACAGAAAAAAATGACTGAAGTGGTCTTTGAGTTTCATTTTATACCAATGATGGTTATGGTTTGAAATTATTTCTTTAGTTAAAAAGTGAACATAAAGGTATAAGCTTGCCTTCCTTTGTACAAGTTGCATGGTTACAGTGTTGGGACCAATGGATAGCTACTGTACTTTTGTTATAGTTTGTTTTAATGAAAAGCATTGATAGTGATATTAAATTTATAAGTTGTATTACCTAATGTATCACAGGTATTGTAAGACAATAAATTGCATATTAATGCCATATTTATGATTAGTAATTTTGTTGGTTAACAACCCTTTTCTCATCAGCCTTCAAGTGACCCATATTGCTTTGTGGAGTTTAAAGATCGGAAGTCAGCCGAAAGAGCAATGAATATGATGAATGGAAGAAACATTCTTGGAAAGGTATCGTAGCTTTGATTTATTGATGCAAATTTGTTCTTATCCCAAGCCAGTGTATCAATATATCTATATCCTTCACAGTCACATAACATTTACTAGCTAAGACTTTGAGTAAAAAAAATATGAGTTGGTTTAACAAAGCATGTCTCTGAAGATGAAAACAAAATTCTCAAGAACTTGATGGTGCATAAAAATGATGGGTTTTTAGAAAAACTATCAATTGAAGTTTTTTAAATGTTTTTGGCAAAAAAAGATAATTAATAAATAGTACTGCTAAGTTGGATACTTTTTATTAGTTGTTTGCCAACTAGATGAAAATTATCGTTCTTTTGGATATACCTTTTAAAAAATGTTTCAGTAGAACAGTGTAAGTTATTGGGTAACTTTTTTTGTGTGTTACTGAATATTCCAACCCCAGTTCAGACTTTCAAGGTTTACAATAAATGACAACTCTTATTTTGTATTATCATGGGATTTTATAGTTATTATATGTCCTGTAAATTATGTTCTTTTTTGGGGTGTAACTTAAGTTTCAACTGTTGAAGTGACTGTGTGGAGATAACTACTGAAAAATCATAGCCTGGAACTAGACAACTTTTTTACCAAGTTTCCTCTTTGTCTTTTGATATTTTGAATTCTACTGAAAGTAGTTTTTGTATCATTGATCAACAATTTAAAACTAGAGATTAAATTTTCTTCAATATGAAATATGCATCATTCCACAAGTCTAACAGACAAGGTTTTCCTCTAAACACCCTGGGATTACTTTTTATTAGAAATCAAATCTAAGTTTTGAAAATAGGTTAGTACAATGTGTTTTTTGTTGTTTGAATATTGTTGTTGATTTTTGTGATGAATTGGCAGTACCCCATAGGTGGGAAGAGCAGGTACCAGATAGGCCAGAATTTATAGGGTTCTTATAATAACATAGAAATCAATAGCTTTTGTAAACTTTTCTATCTCTGTTTTTCATAATATGTATTTGATTTTAGTTTAATTATAGCTGTCATGTTTGGTAGGTGTTTTCACTCCAAAAAATGTTGACAGCTTTAGTTGTTTAATTTTATTGAAGACTTTTGTTTTTAGTTAAATCAAATATAAAAGAAATTAGTGACAATTAAGTTTATGTGTTCTTTAAATTAAAATCCTTTTATGCTTGTTAGACACAGATTTATACTTCTGGAGTCTTTTTATTTTGTGTTTGAAAACATTTTTTGCTGGAAAGCCAAAATGATATCATAAGCAATGATGGTATTAGAAACAAGATATTGGAGTGATTGTAGGATTAATGAGCTTCCCACTAGGTGCTTGTTAGTGATTGTTGAACTGGATGATGTTACAGTGTTAGCAATGATTAGCTTTTCATTGCCGAACCTCCACTTACTGACTAGGTTACACTGTGTCTTACCACTATTGTCACCAGTTCTCTGTCAATGTTTTGTCATGGATTATATATAGTGACCAATCAGCTCTTGAGATCACAGTTACAGCAGGTTTTCTCAAGGTTTGTTTGTCTTGCCAAGCCAGTGGCAAGAGGCATTTTTTGAGCAACATTTTCCATTCGAGGGTGTGGGATGGAATTCTTGATCACCTGCTTAATGATGTCAATTTTTGTCTAGATAGCAAATTATATAGGTTAGATTAACCTTGGCCTTTACACCAAAACATCTCCAAGGGCATTTTGTGATGGGCCATCACCAATGTTTTCATTAAGTTTCTGTGAAACTTATAAACACCACCATTATTTGAAGTGACGGTGAGACCAGCTTAGGGTTTACAAAGAGATTTGATTTGCATAAATTACTTTATTAGCACCTGTCAGAAGGCCATAGCAGTAAGCACCTGGCCAGAAGCTGTTATAAGAGGCTTGAGTCCTGAATTATGAATGACTTCACTCTCTCCAGTTGAACTCTGTTCCTGTCAGCCTACCAGTTCCCTCTGGGCTTAGTTGCTTTGTCATTTTTTTCCAACAGGATATTAAGATTAACTGGGCTACAAATACTGGGATGAGGAGAGACACAAGCAGTGAGTAAATACCACAGTTTTTGGTCAATTAATTCTGTTCTTAGTTGTGTATTCCAACTGTTACACACTCCTTCAAATACTGTAGACTTTAGGCCAAGTTCTGGGTCATCGATTTTAGTGCGTAGTCAGTCATGAAGTCTCACCGATTTTAGTTTGTAATTGTTGTTTCTTTTGATATTTCTTTTGTATGTTCAGACTAGATCTTTGAAGATAATATAGAATTTTTAATCAAATTTTTCCACCTTCATTTCATTGAGTACTTGGGGTTTTTTTTGAGAAGAAGATATTTAAGAGATGCTTCAAAATGTGACTGTGTTTCACACAGTAAACTTGATTTGGTTTTTAATATAGTTAGTATGTTGTGTCATGTTAAATCTGTACCTCTATGTTATTACCATGAAATACTAATAGAACAAAAATCTCATTACATTATTTGATATTCTTTGCAAACAATTCCCTAAATCTGGATGATATATTTATTCTTTGAAAAAAAAAATCTACAATCTGTGATCCACTCAGATCCATTCACAAACTTTGCTTGTGTATCAGTTCTAATTAAAATTAAGTGGTTTTGCACTCAACAATACACTTTCTGTAAACATTTGTAAAATAAAGCCTATTAAAGTTCCAATTCAAACAAGTTAATGAATAAGAAGCATAATTGTATTGTCTGGTTGATTTCATTGTGGTGTTTGAAAATCAGTTTTCATTTGCTTCAAAATTAATTCATAAAGGAAAAAACTAAATTCAGCTGTTAGAGTCTTAATCAGTTTAGTGTGATATTAGTTGTGATTGTTCCTGCTTTATGTTGAATTACAAATTGTCAAGATAAGATAGCATTTGTCAAGTTAATGTAGTATTGTCAGCAAGATAAAGAAAGTAATGATTAAAGGCGCACTCATATGTAAAAACTCTAGCTGTATAAGTCGCTGAAAGACATATGAAACATAGTTGTCTTTCAGTAACTCACTGAACAACAATACACTTTGGTTTTTTGTTTGTTACACCTGGTTTCAAAATTGATATTTGAATAAAAAATTCCCATTTATTGTAGGTTTGTTTTGGTTATTTTCACTGTTTTGTTTCTGAAAATTGACAGAATAAGAAAAAGGAGTACTAATATTTTTATTTGAGATGTCTGTCAATAATCTGATTTATTTGTTAAGTCTTTGTCTTTTATGGCACAGCATATATTAGTTAGGGAGTGCTACAGTTTTTCATAGAATCTTTGGGTCTTGCAAGTCACAAAAATAATCAGTTTTAGGAACAAAAAATTTTCTAAGAAAAGCATGAAATATTTCTCATGGTTTGTATAAAAGGGGTGACAACTGATTTATAGAAATAGTGTTAAACAAAATCTTTTTGGCAAGAGGACAATATTGTTTGTTTGTTTTACTTGTTTACTTATCATAAAAAAGCATTTTAGAAGGGTTTTTTGGTGCTTGATGTCAGTACATCAGTTAACCCTTTTTGCATCTTGTCGACATATTTTTGATGTGCATTGAATGGCCCCAAGTTTAAAGCAGGTTGTAAATAAATTACCTCAATTTTCTACTATGAATTAAACTTATTCAGAAACTTGATGCAGCTTATTGTTGGGTTGACCTGATAGATTTCATCCACAAATTTGAGGAAATCATACTTATCTTAAACAATCAGTAAACAATTAGGTGTAAAAACTTTTTTTTTGTTTATAAGAATATGCAAATGCTTCAATCATTTTGATCGTCATCCTGCTGTAAATGTGAAACACAGTTCTCAAACTTATATAATTGGCAGAATTTATAATTATAATTATTGCAAATGCTCAAAGACAAGACATGCTAATCTTGACCTCCATTTCACTTGGAAAGTACTTGACACCTGCAAACCCTTGAGAGTCAAAGAACAAAAGAAGCTCCCTAATTGTCTGTCATCAACCATCCCTAAACAAACAGGTTTCTGCATTTTACTTAACACTTTATCTCAGAGGAATTACCCAACTCTTGTCTGTAGCATTTGCAATTGTAAATTTCTCCCTCAGCCTATTATTTAAGTTTGTGAACTGTGCTTTACATTCCCAGCCAGATGATGATGGAAATTATCGAAAATGTTTTGCAAGCATATTACTTTTTAATAAACACCAAAAAAGGTTTTTGTACCTTGCTTTATCCATTTTATGATATTGGTGAAGATGACTCAGTATGCAATTAATAATTATATAAATGTTTTTTTTATTACAGTATCATGAAAATTGAAAACCAGGAATTTTGTAGTGGAAGAAAGTTATAAGCAAATTGTTGTAAACTGAAAGGGTGATGGGCTTGTCATTCATTTTAAAAGTTTAATCACAGGTGTATGATTGAATATTTGAAGTATTTTAATTCTGCTCGAGATGTTCTGTTGTGTATTTTTAACAAAAATAAATGTAAACTGGGTCAGTTTATTACATAAAGCTTTCTCCCCATGTTGTGTAAACATGAACAAAAAGCCATCATGGACCATTATTACTACAGTCCTTTGCCTGGTTTTTCAAAGACTGACAAACTAGCCCTAATTAAGTATTAAGTTTTGGATCCATGCCTGTCCAGTGTTTCTTACAATCTTTTAACTAACTGGCCTTGAAATTTGTGGTTAACATGTGTATACCAACTGAAATTCTGAGCAGAGCAAACCTTTCGTTTTCAAATTTTTTTCTATTTTACCAAGTCAAAAATGCCTTATGGTAAGTTAAAAAAGTCTTATTTTATGGTGACTCAAACTGACTTCTATGAGAAGTTGAGGGCCAGAAATAATTTATCATTTTTTTTAGTAAAATGTTGTTAGTCCCTCCAGAAACAAGTTAGTTTTGTTTCCCCTCGAGTCCTGATGTTTCCTCTCAGGAAACATTGGTACTCTCTGGAAAACAAAACTGTTTCCCTGGGGACTATACTTTAAGAGCATAATACTTGTTTCACAAAAAGTAGATTGTACAAGCTACGGGCAGCATGTCAGGCTTGTGTTTTCACATTTCCCTTCTGTTCTGGAATGCCTGAAGGCTTCTTTATTAAAAAATGTAGAGTAGAAACTTTTTGTTTAAGTACTATATGTAAGTCAAAATTTTATGCACTTGTTTGATCTTCTGATTAACACCAAACACTAGATCAAATTAATTTCTTCTTCTTTCAAATCATCTCTGATAATCGTCATTCACAATTGTTTACTTTTGGAATGTTGCATTTGGCGCTTTTAGATTTTTTCCGGAGGAGTCATTTCAAGATATTTGCTTTCCTATTTATAAACATTGACGTTTTAGAATGCAGCTTCTGGAAACTGTCATTCACGGTTGTTGACTTCTGACATGTTTCGCTTTCAAATAAAAAACGCATGATGCCGCTGCCACAAACAGTTCGATAATAATCATTTTTCAGCGACTGACCAAGCGAAATCTTGAGATAAATACAAGGTGTTTTAAAGCAACACGTTGAGTCAAAGAAACACTTCCATCCACTATTTTTCGAGCAGGTGTTTTAACAGACAAGCAAAGTTTGCCTTCTCCAGCAAACTTTGCTACTGTCTAATCATTGATTGGTTAGACAAGGAAAAAGTTTGCATCTCGTGGGGGAAAGGTTAAGCAGTGAACGTTGATTGATTAAAAAACAAGCAAAATTTGCCTTTCCAGGCAAACCATTTTTCTCGACGTTAATTTGAGTTGGCATTACAAGAAATTCTTCAAAAAATTCTATAGCAAAGAAAATTTTTTTGTTCATAAATGGATGAGGTAGCTGTTTAGCTTACATGTTTTTTATTTTTCAATACTATTAAAATAGTTTTCTGTTTTGCTGTAAACCCTTTCAAGAAAACTAAAGGGTCTAGTGGAAAAACAACGTAAGTGGCGATCAGGTCGATCCTTAGCTTTTCATAAATTTGCAATTCAATTTGTAACTTTCGTGCAAGAGTATTTATTTAGCCTCAAAGATAACTGTTTTTGCATACTGAGATTTTTACATTTGGCAGTAACTTTTTGTGTTTTATTTAATTTTTTTTTTCAAAAGTTATGTCGAGTAGAAAAATTGTGTAAATTTGATTTATAAAATTGTTTGCTTACAGTTGACAGTAAACATTTTCTTACAAATAAAAATTAATAATAAATCGATTCAAGAAGTAGCTTTAGCTTAACTGCTGAAAGCTTCATATTCAATCTTGAAATGCAAGAAAAGTCCTCAAATTTAAATAATTTAGCACTACCTTATACATGCCAGCACAAATTAAAAAATTACTTGAGTTATGAAGAAGAAATGGCTCATTATTTTGATAACGATCTGTTCAGTAAACAACTTTGCAATTATAACTTTGAAAAGAGATTGCATACATGAAACTTTAAAATTGCAAGATTGCAATTTGTGCAGGCCTGTTATACCTAGTTGTGACTCTTCTATTTTACAGACTGAGCCTTTTTTCCTTTTGCAGACCATTACCATATCTTTGTTGGAGATTTGGATCCAGATATTGACACAGCAACACTTATGAAATTTTTTATGCCATTTGGGGAAGTTTCGTAAGTAATTTCATTTACTTTCTCAAGTTTGTAAAAACTTTGTGTTATACTTAAAGTTATAGTATATATTATTTTGTATTAATTTGTTTGATGTTAATTAAATAGGCTGTAGAAAAAAGTGTTTTGCGCGAAGTATTAAGATGTTAGGCAGAATGGAGACAGTATTTCCATTTAATAGGTAAAATTTTTAATGTTTGAGTATTTTATATTCTCTGTTCTTAATTATCATGAATACCGTATTTTCTGGACTATAACCCGCACAGCAGATAGGCTGCATCCCCGTATTTTTATCACTAAAAAAAACAAAAGTTAACAGATTACCCACACCGGTGTTTAGCTGCACCCATATCACTTTCATTTCTTCCACATGTACCATCGCATTTTACTGTTAAAGTATCATAAAACAGTTATTTATTTACGAAATGTAAACAAATCAAACTGTAATAATAAAAATAACCACATTCGTTAAGAAACTACAACAAACAGTTGTGGTATAATGTCATGATAAGTGTAAAACATCATTGAAATATTGTTAGAGATCAAATTTTCAATCACATACCAAAGTTTCACAATT
The DNA here is from genome assembly GCA_027575215.2 of Hydrozoanthus sils. Lineage (NCBI taxonomy): Eukaryota > Metazoa > Cnidaria > Anthozoa > Zoantharia > Hydrozoanthidae > Hydrozoanthus > Hydrozoanthus sils. Next base: position 7,100 of record JAOBRD020276700.1, on the reverse strand, counting down.
CAACTTGCTTCAGCTGACCCACATCATCAGACTGAGTATGTTAAAATATGCCAGTTAAAATCATTCAAAGTCTTCATCCTCTGTATCACTGAAACAATTCCAGAAGATGAGCATCAGCACATCTTCAGCATCTTCCTCCTCAATTTCCAGTTCACTTTCACTTTCACACATGATTGCAAAAGGCGGAGTTGCTTGGTTACACATGGCTGCACATGCATGCATGACAACAAAATCAAACAAGTCAATGTCTGGCAGCATTACTTGTTTGTTTTGAGACAGTAAGGCCAATTTAGGTGATGGCAGTAGGCAGAAAAAAAATGGGATGCTTACTGGATTAAACAAAGTGTAGATACCATACAATCTAGCATACTACAGATACAGATCAACTTCAGAATCTCACAGATAACCCGCACCGGTAGATTACCTACACCTTCTCTGACATGGGTTATAGTTCGGAACATACAGTTAATTTATTCTTGAAATATAGTTTTGTATTCGAGTACTCGTGAAATTCTTCTACAGGTTTGTCAAAATATATATATTTACTGCACTCTAACATTTTTTTGTTTTATGTTTTTTGTGCCCTTTGATTCAAAATTTTAATTTGCTTGCAAAGAAATTTTCAGTTTGGCATTATTTTGAACAAATTAATATATCATAATAACTCAATGTATAATAGAGGGCAGTTATTACCTATTAATTCCTGCAAGAATGGTATTTGCTGCTTACTTAACAAATTGTTTTCTCTTGAGTTTGTGTCTTACATTGTGAGCTAAAATGATTTCAGCTAGACCCTCTGACCATGAGCAAAATGGCAGGTCCTTCTTCATGTATCTAGTGGTGAGATTTTTCCTTATTGTTCAACCTCAGTCTGTTTTGACACTGATAGGAAAATCTGCTCCCACATGCACAGAAATTTACTGATTGCTCATGTTGACAACATGTTAGGCCATTTTTTTAGTTAATCTTGCATAAAATCTCTCTAAGTTTTAGGAGGACTCTGAGCTTTTTCATGTTGTCTAAAACCTATTCTTTTACGTAGAATGTCAAGTAGCTTTTAAGTTTGTAGATTATCTTGTGTCTCAGTAGCAGGCAATCCTTATTCTTGCGCTCATGTACTAGTAAGTCTGTGATCATTTTTGGAAGTGTTTATTTACCTTTTGTTTTTATTGCATTTACCGTGGAAAGGCTGAAGATCTACTGGTAACCAGTGTTTAGGTCCTTAAAATTGTAGCTTGATGGTGGAGATGGGAAGGGGTTTTATGTTGGCCCCAGTGTGTGTGGGGGGGGGAGAGGGGAGGGGTTGTATGTTGGCCCAGATGTGGGGATGGGAAGGGGTTATATGTTGGCGCGGGTGTTGGAGTGGCAAGGGGTTGAATGTTGGACCTGGTGTTGGGATGAGAAGTGTGTTGTGTGTGGACTGAGGGATGAGGGAGGGATGGGGTTGTATTTGGGGTTAGGGTGTGGTTTATGTAGACAGAGGGGCGAGAGTGGGAAGGGTGTTGTATGTGGGCTGGGGAGATGTTGTTTGTTGGCTTGGATGTGTGGGTGGCACAGAGTAGTGATGCAATTAATAGTTGGTTGCCAAAAAAAGGAAAATAAGGGGGGGAGCTATGATGAGCCGCTTGCATATTTGCTAATCTCTTAAAGCAACTTTTAATTTTGATATGTTGGTATGCATTATGTATTTCCAAGACTTGTTTTATGAAAAACAAAAATGAGGGTTTGACTATATGCATTGTATGGTCTGTTGTGAAAAGGTCACAACAAATTTAGCCACCTTGATAGTTAAATAGTTGCTTTAACACACAAGTCGTTAACATGTCTTCTCCACCATGGATAAACTGACATTTGGAAACTTCATTGTAATACTTTCATACTCATAATAGTATTTGGAAAATTCATGACCGTAACAAAACTCCTGTTTCAATGAAAGAGTTATCTAGAGCACTAGATACCAAAGCCAGTATTCATACTTAAATTTTTTTGCTCCAGATAAAAGAAGGCACATTCTCTTGACTAGGGTCTATACTTGAAACACTTATTGGGAAGTAACTTTGACTTCATCTTTATTCTCACAACCATCAAACCATTTTGTTTGAGTTATGTGAGGAAACTTGGCTTTTGATGAATTGTGAACCTAAAGCTGCCTGATATAGTTAATACTGTTGATATTGTATGCCACCAGATTTTCTGCTGGAAATCAAGTTCAGGCTATTCTAATTTTATGTTTTCAGTATTCTCGTCTAAAGATTTATTTCGGTTGTGATCATTATCATTGGTTTATAGTTTGGAAATGACTCATTGTAGCCGTTACATTATTCTTATAATTAACTCTTTCTGTCCTTGCAAGTTCGTAAACATCTAGCATCCAGTTTCAAATATAACTAAAACAGAATAAGACAGTGATTTGGTTGTGGGAATACTCAAACTTGAGAAATATGCAAACAAAGCAAACCCCTAAAGATGAAAAGCAATATTCTCATCAACTGAGAACATGAAAAGTATGGCTCCCAGTTAAGAGAATTTACCAACCAGATTTGTACTTATTTGTGGCCAAAAGGGTTAACTGCACATTAGAAAATATAGATCAGGAGTGACTGCCATATTTTGTGATTTATTTATTGATTGACTTTTAATTTCTACATACTATCAATGTTAGACTTTGTCAGCAGAGTTCTTCAGCCTTTCCGCCCCCATCAGAGCAAACCAATTCTAATTGTAATTATGTGTTCCTTGAAACAGATCAGTGTGCACTTTTTACGTCACGCACAGGCGATGTATGCCATTTCCTTGCTTGTTTTCTTCTTTTTGTATAATTTATGACTAGAGTTAATGTCAGTGGGAGTGTTAACTTTACTGTTTGCTTAAAAAAGATCAAAAGAGTTAGAAGGTTTACTTAAGCAAGCAACCACTGTGTGGGTTATAGTTCTAATCTGTTAAGTGTCTAGAATAGGATAATTTCAAATTTATAATCTGTGTACATTGACTTCAAATGAAAGTGGCTAACCTAGTATACCACGTTTTGTGGATAATTGACCCCTCTCCTTTTAGATTCATGTAGAGAGGTCATAATGTACGAACATTTGCAATAGCACACTGTTCTGCAAAGAGTTCTCTTTAGCATCATTTGTCTTATTTTATGATTTCATGTTTTACACCAAGTTGAGGCTTTACAAAGTATGAGCATGTAACCAATGTAAGAAGTAGCCTTCATTACAAATATTAGTCTAGGGTACTTATGCTTCTATGCAAGGGAAAAAAATAGAATTTAAAGGTAGCTTTCACTGATAAACGAGATAAAACGTCAACTTGTGTAAACAAAATATTTGATTGAAATAAGTCAATATGCGTTCTTGAAGTTGTCTGTCAGTATTATTTTATAATCTTGGAATAAGTATATTGATAATGATGCATAAGTTTTACTTGAAGCTCCATTTTCATAAGAAACATGTTTTGTTAATAACTTTATAAATCAAACCATTGGTTATTAGAATATTAGTTTGTGAGGCCAGTTCAAAATTAACCTTTGTTATTCTTGACAGTTCAGTTCAAAAAAGTTGTTACTCTTCCTCACAAAAACTGAAATATTCTTTCACAGTGATGCAAGAGTGGTGAAAGATTCAGTGACGGGGAATTCAAAGGGTTATGGATTTCTTTCCTTTGTATTAAAAGATGTAAGTACATCTACTATGTTTTGTTATCAACGATGTCAAGGTCAGTGTCATCATCGTGACTAATGCCATCATCACCGTCAGTCTCATCATCATGACTGTTGGGTCATTATCACCGTCATTGTCATCGTCATGACTAATGCCATCATCACCGTCATTGTTATTTACGTTGTCAGTTATCATCATCATTGTCCAGGTCATTGTCATTGTCGATATTATTGTCATTACCATTTCTGTCGTCATCGATGTCCATGATATTGTAAGTGTCATCGTCATTGTCAGTACCATGTAAATTTCAAAGTTAACAAAGTGTTGTCGTTTGTCTGAAAGTTTAATGTCCTAAAGTTTAAGGTCCAAATTTTCGTAATTAAAGTAGTAGAAAATTTCACCAGCTGATGGATTGAAGGATTATTTGAGGCTATAGAAGGTGAAGTTTCATTTGGTTATTTTCATTTTATTTTCGACAGGATGCTGAGAAAGCTATTAAAGATATGTCAGGTAATGCTATCAATTATCATATTAAACATATTAATTTTATGTACATTTGTAAAACACTTACATTCTCGAACTCAATGAACAAATTGTGTTTTCCCACTGTTAGGTGCACTACTTGGAACAAAGTCAATTCGCACTGGGTGGGCAACAAGGAAACCTTCACCTCCACAGGTTGCAGGTAAATATAGCTTAATTGTTTTAGATGTGGCTCTGTATAAAATTAGGCAATCTATTTTGAAATGGAGAAAATGGTCTTGAGATATCTTTGATCTTTCTTATCTGCTATTATTGTAATGGCCAAATGTCTCTCCTTAAAGGAAATTCAAGATTTGTTTATCTGCGTTCATTTTTGGGTTTTTGGGTGGGTACATGTAGGTTTCAAATTAAAGAAACAAACATTTTAAAGTGTGAAGTCTTGTCCATTAGTGTAAAAGAGTCTCTAAAAGAAAGGAATGAAAACAAAGGGAAGGGAAATTACAAGGAAAATATCTGGAAATTACAAGAAACTATGAGGAAATTGTAAGGAAATTAAAAGGAAATTGAATTTTAGGAAAGAAAAATGTAAGGAAACTAATGAAGTTATAATGAAATTATGAAGAAACTATAAGGAAATTATGTGAAAATTATGAGGAAATTTTAAAGAAATTGTGAGGAAATTATGAGGAAGTTACTAGGAAATTATAAGGAAATTGTGAGAAAATGATGAGAAAGTTACAAGGAAGTATTGAGGAAATTATGTTGAAGTTACAAGGAAATTATAAGGAAATTGAGGAAACTACAGTGAAGTAACAAGGAAGTTATGTGGAAGTAACAAGGAAATTGTCTGGAAATCGCGAGAAAGTAACAAGGAAATTGTGAGGAAGTTACAAGGAAATTATAAGGAAATTGTGAGGAAGTAACAAGGAAATTGTGAGGAACTTACAAGGAAATTATAAGGAAATTGTGAGGAAATTATTTGGAAGTAACAAGGAAACTATAAAGAAATTGTGAGGAAATTATGAAGTTACAAGGAAATTATAAGGAAATTGTGAGGAGATTTTGAAGAAGTAACAAGGAAATTGAAATTGTAAGGAAATTATGTGGAAGTAACGAGGAAATTATAAGGAAATTGTGAGTAGATTATGAAAAAGTAACAAGGAAATTATGTGGAATAACAAGGATATTATATAAGGAAATTGTGAGGAGATTATGAGGAAGTAACAAGGAAATTATGTGGAATAACAAGGAAATTATAAGGAAATTGTGAGGAGATTATGAAGAAGTAACAAGGAAATTATGAAATTGTAAAGAAATTATGTGAAAGTAACTAGGAAATTTTAAGGAAATTGTGTGGAAGTAACGAGGAAATTGTGAGGAAGCTACAGGGAAAGGAAAGAAGGAAAATTATGAGAAAAGGAAAGGAGTTATAGTTAAATTGGCGTTCAATTTTAATGCTAGTTGCAGCTAGAAGCTTAGTTGTTTGGTACTACAATAAAAGACTGAAACAGACTTTTTTATAGTCCCCTCCCCAACAAACTTATTATTAAAGTGAACTTTTTGTAAAAAAAAGCCAGTCATAGGGCAAACGTTACAAGATAAGCAAGCGGAATTTCTTTTCAGAGTTCTAACAACCGTGATTGTGAGTCTGTTCTTTGACCTGCACATTTAACCAGTGTTTCCCTTTTTCAGCCAAGCCATTAGACAGGAAAGAAATATATAATCAGTCATCCCTAACAAACACGACGGTGTACGTTGGCTTGTTGCCTTTAAGCATAACAGGTCTGTACCTATTTTTACTTGTTTTTCAAATTAATAAACTAAATCAAATAGATTAGATTTACTCGAACTCAAACAATGTGCAAGGTGAATTTTCAGCAAAAGCTACATAACATTTTAAATGACTCATTTTTTCACATGGCAACTACACTTTGTGTCTGGATTATAAGATCACTAAGAAAGTATGTCTCTGTGGAATTCAGTGCATGGACCATTCACTAGCTAAATCCATTCTCGAGCCTCAGTGGCTCATAGTGCCGGCGCATATCTCCGGTTTCTGTAGCGTTAAGTGGACGAGAGTCTTTGACTCCCCCCCCCCCTGGACAGGACACTCATACTTGACACACACAGTGTTTTTAGTACAAGGAAGAGTTTTACCAACTGTTACCTTCTCCGAGCTTCTTTTAGCGATGTAAGGTTCACAATGCATCGTGGTAAAATTGTACGACCACCATCTTTTTCGAGGTGGAGTTTTCAGTAGTCAGAGAGGCGCAAAGCGATGACTTAACTATTAGAATCATTGAAAACAGCGAGTAGTCTAATTGTTTCAGTTGAAACTATCTAGTATACTACCTTCGAATTTAAATCGTTTATAATATTTCAGTATTGATAAAAACGATCGTTTAGTCCGCCATTTGTGTCTTTTATTAATAAAAGACCGGTAGCTACTCACTGTCTACCGCTCATTAGTCAAACTCTACTAGTGGTCTATTGCAAATCTCGCATTCTGATTGGCTACTTTACTAGTGGTCTATCGGCCGATGGAAGTTGAGTAGAGAAAAAGTTTTGAAGAAGCGACAGAAGAACTTCTTGTAGAACTCAAGGCCTCAGTGCCAGCTAATAAGACAAAAAAGGCAACAAAATACGGAATAAAAATTTTTAATTTAGTTCACACTCTTTTGCAAACCAAACTAAATTTAAAATTCCAATTGAAGAACAGAGCAAAGAAGAGTTAAAATACCTGTTTGCAGCAATTTTACTTCTCTTTGCGGTAAAAAGATGGAAAACCATACAAAGTTTCGTCGCTAAAAGCCATACAAGCGACACTTTAAAAGCTTTAAACCTTGGTCCGTCGTTACTAATCCAGAGTTTGAAAAGACAAACGAAATTTTAAACGCAGTTTGCAAAAAGCTATTGAAAGAGGCAACAGTCGGCCAAACCATTCATAAAAATCCC